>JAGDQP010051139.1:0-14079 GCA_022664845.1 Lepisma saccharinum | reverse complement strand
AGGAAATAATAAGAAAATCTAAGTACAGTAAAGTAGACACTCACACAAAACTCAATTCTATTTACCTTTTAACATCTCCACAAGCTGCAAATGTAGATTCGATATTACAATCACATTCTTCCGGGCCATTAAAACTGTTGGGAAAGTAAGTGGGTGCACCTCCTTGATTGCGTACCGTGCCTTGACCATCTCTTTCATAATTGGTCACTGGCACGATTGGACGATTTACTGGAAGCTGTTGAAAATTTGGACCTAAACGATGACGTTGAGTGTCTTTGTAGGAAAAGATTCTTCCCTGCGAACGCAAGAAGTAGTAATTGTTAAGTCGAGAGCAAGATTACTACAGACGCCGTTTCAAAAGTATTTAATAATCTAACTTATTCTGATCTAGCTCAAAGAGCTGGTATGTTATGTTATAAGAAGTTATATTATTATTATTATTATTATCATTGACAACGTAAATTCTCTATTATTGATTTTGCTTTAATGGAACATGTGCAGTCTCCATGTAATTTAATAATTATAATAACAGTTTAATCTTATAACTCTATCTCTATTTACTATGACATTAATAATCTAGGTACATAGTAGTATATCTCGATAATTTACGATAATTTCGAAACAAATTGTTGCACTAAAGATTAGTTCAGTTCAGCTCAAAAGTTGTTCAATAATTAAGGTCAATTCAGCAGCAAAATTTACTCAATAGTTCAAATGCTTTTAGTGATAGTACATAATTTGTCATTGGAATAATAAACAACATAACAATAATAAATCCAAGATGGCGGCTTTCAAGAAGGTGGACATAAATCGCATCCACCCATCACCGACATACAAAATTGGTCTCACTCAATCCAGCCCTTTTCGACTTTTGCCTATCCCTGTAGTTAAAAGGTCTATATTATTAAATTCATTTTTCTGTTGAGTGGAAATTTGCAACATTAAAACCAGTGAAAACTCTGTAACAGTTCGTTCTATATAAAAAGAAATATAACAACTTAGAAATAAAAAACACGATCTTTAATTTTGTACTCCTGAAATATTTCTGTACCGGCTACAGTTTGAGAAAAACGCAAAAAGAAACAACCTATTTTGGACGCCATTGTTTCAAAATGGCGGCCGAAGCACAGTCTGAAATGATGGGGAGTTTTCAAATATTGTTTACTTCAACAAGTACAATTTTATCAAGCTTCATGCACTCTCGAATTACTTCCGGGCTACCCCCTTTTTGTGCTAATATTTACTGGACTAAAACAGAAGTTGCCCTTACACTCTTGCAAAGAGCTGTATTGTAACCCATTGGAGTGTTCGATTGCATTACAAATCAGATTACTATCTGAAACCAGACACAAGGAGAAACAGTTAACCTTTCTTTACTTCCGGTTTAATCAAAAACTTTCCGTTCTAGTTGTAGACAATATTAAAGAGGATAATTAAAATGTATACATTCATTTACAAAATATGAAAATACTTTCATTGTACCTCAAAATGGTATGTGGTGTAAAACACAGTGTCATCTTAACGCATAGGCATACTGAACCAGGGCTCAGAGCCCCAACTTTTGTGTCTATCAAATCAAGAACAAAATAGGAAGTACTTCGTTATTTGGAGATTACTTTTACAAGAAACAATTACAAGCGGTAAAATGTATTATTCCGATCGTGATACAATGTTAAAGGAATAGGACTCTGATAAAATTTCGGTTCAACAGTCACACACTACCTTGGGATGGACCTAGTTCAAAAACAACATTAATACCAATAAGCTTCTTATATAAATTAATCAATATATATATCAAATGTAAGTGTGGGTTGTCCGTGCGTGCCGTTTAACTCCGCAACCAACCCAAGCAGCCCCATGGGGGTTATAGAGTATGGTAACCCTCCATCCCCCATCCATGAAGACGGGTTCGGTTTGGAACTGCAGGATTTGAGTTAGGAGATATGGATGTCAAAAGAGAGCATCGCACCAATGGACTTCTTATGGAAAGTCGGTGAAACAGCTGGGAATCGAGTGCCGAAGTGGCTGAGACTGGCCAGAAGGTTCCAGAATGTTCCCAGAATCTTCTAAAATGTTCCAGACATAACTAGAATATTCGAGAATGTTGGAGAATTTTCCAGAATGTTATATAAGCTTCCCTTGTTCCCTGAACAAGCCGGATTTCGTCGTGGATTTAGCACAATGGACCACATACAAACACTGAATGAAGGTATGGAAAGGACTAATAAATATGAACTTCCACTATGTTTGAGAATAATAGATTTTGAAAAAGCTTTCGATTCGGTCTTCTTGGCAGTAGTACTAAACCAAGGTTTCGAAAGTGCATACATCAAGTTACTGCGAAACATTTTCTCGACTTCCACATCTGTCATTAGAATACACCAAGAAAGTGAAAAATTTAAAGTTGGAAAAAGGCAAAGAGATTCAATTTCTCCAAAACTGTTTTCTGCGGTCCTGGAGAGAATGTTCCAAAATTTAAACTGTGATGAAGTTGGAATAAAGATCAATGGCGAATATCTTCATCACCTACGATTTGCTGATGATTTAGCCCTGTTCGCTTCAAGAGCAGAAGAACTACAAACCCGAATGGAAGAACCGAGTAATGAGAGTTCGAAAATAGGCCTTAAAATGAACTTAAGTGAAGGAAGAAGGAAGTGAAGATTAACGGAGAGACAATAGGTATAGTTGATGATTATGTTTATCTAGGCCAGCTCAAAACATCGAATATCAAGTTGACTATTGAAATAAATGCAAGACGTAAAATGGCGTGGAGTTCGTTCATTTGGAAGACTACACTTTATTTTCAAAAGCAAACTACCAATGTGTCTGAAGCGTAAAGTTTATAATCAATGTGTATTACCTGTGATGATGCACGGCTGTGAAACTTGGACATTGAATGCGCAAACGACTCAAAGATTGAGAGTCATACAAAGAGCAAAGGAGAGATGCATGCTAGGAATAACTAGGAGGGACAGTAAAACAAATTAATGTATTCGCGCACAAACAAACGTAGAGGATGTAATCAAGACTGCGAAGTAGATGAAGTGGAGATGGGCCGGTCACATAGCTAGACAGACAGATGGAAGGTGGACGACAAATGTATTACATTGGATTCCTAGAGAAAAGAAACGACCGAGACGACATCCAAATGTAAGATGGGTAGATGAAATCAAGTACAATCTAGAACATTCTCGAATATTCTGGAACATTCTAGATTGTACCTGAAGGTTCTGGTATGTTGAAGGGACTTCCGGTTCTAGAAAGTTCCAGAAGATTCTTAACCATCGAAGGGACTTCCTGTTCTGGAACTTTCGAGAATGTTCTAGAAAACGGAAGTCCAGAACGGAGTTCCTGTTGTGGTGGGGATACATTCCAGCTCAGAAGGGTATATATAGACGATGGCGAGATGCATGTGTCACTATACTTTTGGAAATCGATTAGAGTGGATCAAGGAAAAGTGAAAGTAACAGAAAGTTTCACTAAATTAAATACAACTGCATATCTGTGTCAAATTTAGCATTTAGGTACTGAAACAGGTTGTTCAGGTACTTCTGGTGCCGAAATTATCAGTGTTGCCAACCAATTTTAAAAACGGTCCCACATGTCTGTGTTGCCAACATTTTAATCATCCCGCACCAACGGACGGATATATCAGCTAGTTCAAAATATATGAAAGAATGTCTATTGGTTTTCCCAACTTTCTTTCATAAGTTTTAGTTTATTAAAGGCCTGTGAGAGTTCATTAAAGATCAGTTCATTAATTCCTGTGATTAATGTTGCGGAAATTCACGTTTCTATTACTTATTTTTGTATTTAGATACAAATATTTTCAATGGAGACTACGCTCGCTTTGTGTGAAATTTAATGCTCTCGTCCTTTTCATATCAGGTTCAAGACAAAATTTCAACTTCCATGATTCAATATTCAAGAGAATGTTTATGAACTGATCATATCTCCGATCCGGTTAGATTATGAAGTTTCGTATACTTCACTTTTCCTTTTTTTACACAATTTTTCGACTTGAGCATGTCTCAGAACTTACAATATCGACACCTGAGGATTGTATTATCGTATTTATATAGGAATTCCTATGGAGACATATTTCCATAGGAATTCCTATGGAGACGTATTTCCATAGAAATTCCTATGGGGACACGACAATACAATCCTCAGGTGTCGATATGATAATTCCTGGTGGATGATTAATTTGTTACCAATAAACCACTTTCCACTCGACCAATGAGAATTGGTTTAGACTCTGAGAAATTTAGAAACGAAGTAGTTTCTTCACTACTCCGATTGTAAAGCATTTGTTAAATTTATTCCGATAGCGTTGGTGAAACGAAAATTTCTAATCGAGGGAATTTTTTTTTCAGATGATTAGCTATTTAATCGTTAAGGGATATTTATTCGCCGTTGGAGAAAAAGGATCACTTATATTGTAAATGGAGTGCCAAGTTGAATTAGTGACAATAGTTTGACCTAAGAATGATCACTGCATAGTAGTGTCACCTAGCGGCCGCTATATATAATACGTGTATCATTCAATCCCCTTTTCCTTGCTGTTATCCTTAAAAGATGGCAGCACAATCTAACCGTCAATGTCCGTTCGTAATGGATTTCGAGCCGTGCGATCTTTATCCTTTGGAAAACGATAAAGGCAATTATTCTATCATCAGTCAGTATTTAGACACCACTAAATGCAAATAATCGAAATGTTGCTCTAACAACTTCAAGCAAACGGGTCAATTACCTTAAAAAAGTGGCATGTGTAAGTACAAAATTCTCTTGACTTGTCTCGTCTTGATTCTTTCTATCGCGGGAGCGAATCTATGTCATACTCATAGCGAATTCTTTATTTTATTTACATTTTTTAATAAAATTAATTATATTATACGGCTTTACAGTCTATCGTCGTTAATATTTCACATTTTTAAGTCAGTTATTTATTGGTTGCTATGGTTACTGTTCGCCATAGTCATCAGTCTCTCTATATTCTCTAGTCACTGCCACTTTTAGATGTATTTAGCACTGTCGATTTTGAATTTCAAGTTTGAATCACTTTTCTGAAACACTGATGCACTATGAGATATAACTCATTAAATTTTCTTGAATTGAAGGCCTAAAAAACTTAGAAGTTTTGTGTTTTTATCACTAGTAATTTCGGCGGATTGCTTCTCTTAAGCCGCCATGTTCCAAACTCGTACAAAATTGGAGTCTAGTTTTTTTCCAAGGTTTAATATACCTAGTCGGCGAAAGATGGAAGCACTCTCGTTCGATACTGTTTCTCTCTTCAGTTAATATCTGGAACTTTTTCTCAACTGGTTATCCAGAGAATCGTATAATCCCTGATTACACTAGTGGTTACCACGGCAACAAGACGACCCTCATTGGTTACCGCTAATTTCTAACTTTGTAGGCGGGGTTATATGGGAATTATCTCCTCTACTTACTCTAGTAAAAAGTCAAGAACCAAAATCTCAATTTTATACATTTTTTATACATACCTGTAACATTTTATCAGGACTTGGTTCAATTCCAGGTACCATATTTGCTACACAAAAGGCAATCTGCTCTACATCAGCAAAGAAGTTGTCTGGATTTTTATCCAAAACGAACTTTCCAACTTGAATAAGAGGGAACTCTCCTTGTGGCCAAACCTAAGTTTAGAAAAATAAGTTTGTTTAGTGTAAATGTTCAGTTCTTTTATCTGCAAATGGCAGAGGTTCTGCCAGGACTTCCAGGTTGAGGGGTTTAACATCAAAATTAGGGGCTAATAGTGTTTTCCAGGATTTCAATAGAGTTTTAACTTTAAAAAAATAGTTGGTGTGTGTGTGTGTGTTCGAGAATTTTGAGGGAACAGCTACATTGGCGAGGACTGGCAGAATTCCTGGCGAGAAGTATTTAATATCTTCCTTTTTACAATAAATATTGGGTAACGCAGCTTTTTACAAGTCTGATATTAAGCACATGAGGTTTTACAAACAGGGATTTTTCAGAACTTCGAAATTGGAAGGATGTGGAGGTGAAAATGAAAATTTTAGAGTAATGGAATTTTGATGTCTCTGATCGTTTGTCGTTGCATTAAGTGAATGTAGGAAATTTCTAGGTTGAATTGTTACAACACTTACAATACAAATTATACAACCCAGTAGCACAAATAATGCCTTGTTTACATTACGAAGATTGTTACGATGGTAAAAATCATGGTTGAAATAACTGCGTTTAGACTATGGAACCTAACTTGGTTGTCGTGCTTTTACTGCCATTGTCAGTAAAGAAACATGTTACAAGCTTAGAGTAAGGAATCTCCTTTTTCACACTCTAAGGTTACAGGGTAGAGGTTTAAATTATAAAATAATGAACACAAATGAATTGAATATAGCGTAACCTTTGGTAGATTAGTTCTGCAATCATTTTTTTATGCTCTAAAAGTGATACGCATCACTAAGATGCTATATATTTGGATAAAGAAAGAATTAAACTCACCAAGTGAGCTGCGCTTAACGGCCATCTTGCGTTTACATTACTAACGCAAGAAGATAACCGTTGTAAGTTGACGCTGGCTAAATTTGAAACCCGCGTTAACGGTAACTACCGTTTACATTACTAAAATACTTGTTTAAACGTTAACCATGGTAAGATCTTAGTAATGCAAACAAGTCATATATACATGTAAATTACTGTCCTATGTCGCCTGACATGTGCTCCTGGGAAATATTAAGACTCTAACGTCAATTTCTAATTTCCGAGCTTGGAAATATATATATATTAATTTCAGCCATTGTAAATATTCAATTGCATGAAAATAAAATAAACAACTTACGTATACATGTTGCAATACAGAACTCAGTGGGAAGACCATAAGAATAAGAACTTAAAACTAAAATTGGGTAAATTATGGTGAAACCTGACAATTGTAAGAATAATCAGTATACTATTTAGCAGTACATTAGTTATTGATAGATACTTTGCTGTAAACCTGAAAATAAAAAATCAGACTAGAGAAAGAGAAGTAGTTTGAATAATAAAACTTTTAACAAACCAAATTATTTGCTTATAAACTGTTTACAAGTATATTGGAATCCTTGTGTTATAGAATATTTGTTTATAACAACAATCGGTACAAATACAGTAGAAAGGAAAAACTGATTCTTAACAGGTGTGCCGTGGCACGCTACTGTGATGCTAGGTTTGCAGCAAATCTTCTGATACTTTATGATTTTGTTCGTAAAATTAATTCAAATAATTTTACTAAATATTTATTTTTAAAAAAAGGAAAAGGCAAGCTACGCGCGCGCAAGCTGATCCACTGGCCGTTCATCAAGTCATATGATGAACACGAGAGAAATACTGATTTTAACATACAAAAAGTATGTATTTAAGACCAACGAACCATGGATGTCCACTGTTCATCCAATTTTACTCTAGAAAATCTAAAACTATCAACGTCAAATTTGAATGCTCAAAGGATATCCAGTGTTTGCCTATAAAATCGAGAGGTATCCATGACAAATCTGAATTCCAACTATATATATTTTTTTCGTGTACATCCTGGCCGCTGAAGGATTGTTTCGTTTTAACAAATCCTGTCAGCTTTTCTTATAACAAAATAGTAAGAACAGATGTAAGTAATCAAGTATTTAACAGGTATCGTATTAGCTTTTCGCGAATTCATCCATTTCAACGCAAAACAAATATAGAATACTTAGAAACATACTTTACAGGGTCGTAAAATTAATGAGGTTAGCATTCATAACTCAATTCTGAAAGAAAAAAATTGCATTTATCGAGTTAAAAAATGATTCTCAATTCTAGATATGACAGACAGATTTTCACATATATGCGAAGGTACAGTATTGTTAAATTATGAAAGGAGATACATGACATACGTATATGAGTACCTAACACGAGAATATAACTTAATATTGATAAGGATTTCACTCGTTTACTAACTGAAATCTTTCCCGAGATACATCATCCTCCGATTGCAGACAAAGCAATAAGGCTACGCTATGAAATCCTCAATTAAAGCATTTCCCATAAAATTGTGACTTTTCTTTAATTATCCTACTACATCTGGTATATTTCATAATGATGTAATGAACTCCTATATTTACTATATTCTTGAGTAACGAACATATTATATTTTACCTTGGTAACATCAAATGGATTCCATTCAAAAACTTCTGCCTGTTCAAAAGTCATAACTTGTATGTAGAATGTCCATGATGGGTAGTTTCTACTGGCGATCGCGTTGTATAAATCTCTGCGTGCATAATCAGGATCTGATGAAGCTAACTCAGCTGCTTTCTTTACAGTTAAGTTTCGAATACCTTGGTCAGTCTGTAGAGTAAATAAAGAATATACTTTCACAAGTCTATATAATCATCCCCGATTGATTTAACACCACGAAAACTGGTAAATGTTCACCTTTTCGAAGAAAACTCCATAATGGAGGGACACTAAATTGGTTTCACCATATTTAAATCAACCTGATGTTACTGGGATTTCTGGTGCTTCTTTCATGGAAGAATATATAGGCATAACATAAAAGGGCGTGGCTACGTGCACGGTATATAGCTCTTATGTACACGTCAAGAGGAAATGACGTCACAATTTTCGTAAACAGAACTTTTGCGTAAACATCACTTTTGCGTATGCCCACCGCTAACCGGGGGCTGATGACCCCCGCGGCTAACGCCGGCCAGCTTCCTTCGGACGCACCGTGCCCCCCTTGCACACTGCCATGATGGGTTTATATACATCCTAGCTTTTAGTGGCCTCTATTTGGTATAATTAATATCTACTTTTATTAAATTTCCTAATGCGTATATACATAAAACCAAAAAAAGTTAATTTTCTTTCTAAAAATATTTAAAAGTATCCACACCAGGGTTCGATACCGGGAACTCCGGATCAGGTTCCTGATGCATTAATTACTGGACTACGCTGGAAGCTGGCCGAAGAAGCACTTGTCTGTGTTACTTATGGTTCACGCTCTGCGCCTGCGCGACAGCGTATGTTGACTTGCACGTAAGTGCTATATACCGTGCACGTCGGACGTGCGCGTAGACAACCCAAAATAAAATTTAATCAACAGAAAACACGAGCAGGTTGCCACTGTAAAGGTTCCCGATGTATCTAGTGCCATCTGTTATCCAAACGATCAACTACATTGTAGAACGTTGATAAACGATTGCATTGAACGTAATGTTAGGTGTTTGCATCGTGGTTTTGCAACGCTCTTTATCTTCAACACATACTGGATCACACGTAGGAACTACGTGGAGAGTATGTAGTTGAACAGGAAGTCACTGGATGGCATAACCTACTTCCGTAAATCTTTACGGCGCGGCGGCGAGCACCTCCTCAGAGAAGTGTTTGTCAAATTTGCTTCGCATTTCAAATTCTTTGCATACATAAATTTGCGGTGGCAACTTTGTTACAGATTTCTTCTTAACCACACCGAGGCATTGATCTTGTAACTGGATTTAATGGCGTTACAATAACAGCACGATGACCTCATGATCTGTTCATAAAGCTTTGCTTCGTTTCATATTATTACTTCAGGTTTTTTTTTCCAAGCGCAGTGAAGTTAGTGAATTATATTAAGTACAAAAGAGAAGGTAGCAATGTGGAATCCTGCTGGAAACCTCTACTGACAGGCGCTGGAGTGCAATGGCAATACTTAGAAACCAAGCATTAGTGTCCCGGAGTCCACGAGAGTATTGACGTTGAGTTTTATGAAATGCTTAAGCAGAGACAGTGTTATTTATTTCTTACTCTGCTTCAAAGTTTTCTAAGGTCAGATGATTTATGTTAAACTAAACTACTTTCAGTTTCTGTGTTAGACAGGATATAGTTTTATTGTAATTTACAGTAGTTGGAGTTTTATTTTTATTTTTGAAGCGACCATTTTACTTTAAAATGTCTGGTCTAACAGGGTAAAACATGGTGGACAGGTTAAAACCCAATTTAGTGGTGTTCGTGATGAAGAACAAAAGCGAAAGTGAGGGTTCAATGTCTCCCTTGTTAATTGTGGTCCCATGTTGAACGTGTATGTGTGAGAAAGAGGGGGGGGGGAGGAGCGAGAGAAAGAAAGAAAGAAAGAAAAAAGAGAGGAAGAGAGAGAGAGAGACTTCTTTTGTTAACGAATGCTTTCCTGTTATCAAATCTATATCTTCATGCAGTTAGACTTGGGAACACATCAGGGAGATAAATATTATTTGCTGTTTTCTAAGAAAACCTTTTGTATTCTCGAAACGACATGATTGGGTTTTCTCGATCAGTGTATATTAATAAATAAAAACTTACGATGTTATTATCAATACCAGTGCTGGATCTAAGGGGGGTGGAAGGGGGCAAGCGCCCTGGGCGGCACGTTTAGGGGCGGCAAACAGCTAAAAAAAAATACAAAATAAAAGCTACTATAAGGAAGTAAAATTGCCTATTAAATTTAAATTGACCTAAACGTGTTCAAAATTTCAATACGGACGTTCTAGGACATTTTTTATGTCATTCCATACAACCTACCTTCATCTTTAAAATTTCAAACCGTGATTCAAGTCAGATAGGCAGGTCTATTATCTTACTGGAGTTAGTAATAGCGATGCCACGACAATCTCCAGAGATGAAAACAGACTACGTGATGCGAGACAATGTTCTGATCATCGCGTCGGCCGGTCGTGTTGTTTGGCTAAAAAAAAAAAGTATGGAAGGGGCGGCAAATTTTTCTTTTCCCCCCCCCCCCCCCTTTAGAAAACTTTATAGATCCGGCACTGATCAATACTACATTTAATTATTTAAATATTTCATTTTTGTATGTTACAGTGAAGTCAGATTCCACATTACCAATATAATTTTCTGTCGCTGTACGTAATTTACAGTTTTTCAAATTTAGAGTTACAGTATCATGTAACCCTGCATATTGTCCATATCTGATAGCATTTTACACTGTAGAACGGATCAAATACTAGGTATGTCTACAAAGTTTGGTTATAATATGTTCATTGAGCAAAACTCTACATACCAAAAATAAAATGAAGTTTCATATTACTACCTTTATATCTAAGAGTTTGTTATTAATTTTATACTCGATCATTTATTAATTTGTCTGTGCATCCTACAATCGGCTAAGACATGATTAATGATAGTCGCATTTTGGTTGCAAATTGACTTAGGGTCAGTTCTACAATCGACCGCTAAGCTTCTAGTCAGAGCTAAGTTGAGGCTAACTCTCATTGGCCAAAATCAGACTTGCCCTCAACTTAACGCTGACTAGAAGTTTAGCGGTCGATTGTAGAAATGACCCTTAGTAGTCTAATGAGTCTGCGTTGAACTTCAAACTAGGAAATTGAGTGTTCAAATGCACTCGCAGCCTCGCAGGGAACTCTTCACATCTGCAGTTATACCTGGATTCACTCAATCTTTCTCGTTAATCACAAAAAAACTCAGTACTACAAATTGTTCAAATGAAGATATGTTTAGAGCGTTGCATGGCACGCTTGTTGTATATTTCTCAAGCTGTAACTAGGATCTTTGCTTCAAACTTAAGAAACCCTCCATATTTTCCATGACAAGTTCGATGACACTTTTTTCGTATCTTTCTACACGATTTTGTATACTACTCACCTTGTAGTGAAACTTGCAATAAACTGCTTCATTTTTAGCATTCACTAGCTTATATGTATTGGAACCAAACCCATGCATATGCCGGTGACCATCAGGAATGCCACGATCAGTAAACATAAAACAAATTTGATGCAGACTTTCCGGACGAAGAGTAACGAAATCCCAGAATTGGTTAGGATCCTAAAAAAGATACATTTTTAAATGAAAATAAAGTTTTAGAGGAAAATAAAAATTCTTCGGTTATTGTAGAAGTGGGAAAGGGGGCGGTAGGAAAAAAGATCCAACGAAGTATTGCTTACGTCGAAGATTCCCCAATCATTTATGGTGTTATTTTATCAGTTACTAGAAAGCGTTAATCATAATGGTGATGGTATAGAAAAACACTCTTTTGTTTGGGAGAGAATAAAAACTTAGTTTCGAGATAAGAATTAAAATATGTACGTGAGAGATCATTGCCAATGTCTGACAATATATATAGAATTAAATTGAGTAATGTGTACTTGTATTGTGGACCTATGTGTCCCATCATATGAGACACTAAGGACCATTCCTCGACTTCATTTTCTAACATGGTACGGTACTCCAAGCATTACATTTTCAGATGAGATATTTCGCTTGGTTAAAAGTTGAAGATTTTTAGATTTCGAACGTGGGTTTAGAGATCTTTCCTTATTTACAAAGACAGGATATGGCTGAGTGCTCCTCCCCTTTTCTACCGTACCTAATAAACTAAATAATAAAAATAATAATAAAAAGAAAACTTTCACGGGCCGATGTAAGAAACACAATTTACTATTCGCTCATTAAATACACATTTTAAACTCACAACACCAGGTTTCGGCTACGTACGTGTATAGCCATTAATACGCAAATAATAAAAAAAAAAAAGTTTGTCACAAAGTTTTATTTTTGTTTAAAAGAATGTATACCGCACGTGACGCTAGCTAGATGTTATTTGAATAAGATCTTTTCTTGAAGAAAAATATAAAATCTGATACCACTACATTTATATGAGCTCTTTTGCATCATTTAGAATTTACATAATATTTACTTTTTAGATTAGATTACATTATGTTCATATTGTGTTCAATACTGGATAACATTTCGAAACTGTCATAAAATAAGTAACTTCAGTAAAGACCTATTAATGGAAAAATTGAACAAAATAAATGAAAAACAATATAAAAGTAAGTATTGTATTCCGTATACGGGGAGATATCGATATATCACGCAAGGAGTGAGTACAAACAGAGTTGTTTATTCTAGTTCGTAAGTAACTTTACCAAATAATAAAGTTAACTATCAACTTACGTATCTGGCCATACTGTTTTACTTCGCGGTTATACTCCCTTAAGCTCGGATTTTCACATCGAGCTCTACGTAAACTATACTGGAGTAACTACTTAAGTGTTGAAAGATAGACGCCAGAGCAAATATTTAAATTCGTTTGTCCACTTCCAGTCTAATCCAATGTGGACCAAATTTTCAGTTCTAACTCTGTTGTATACGCTTGATATCGCTGTGTGGCCCGTTTTTTGATTCAAGTCTTAATTCCTGAGTTATTCATGTAAGAGTATACCGCACTCTGCATACAATAGAAAATATTGCAAATAATATTTACGTTTTTGCAAGAATTAAGACATAAATACAAAAACGGTCCACACAGCGATATCAAGCGTAAAAAAGTGAGTTAGAATCGAAAACTTGGTCCATATTGGTTTAGACTGGAAGTGGACAAACGAGATTAAGTTTCCTCTCCACTCCCTAGCTTCACATATTCATGAAATTTTCAATGGCTGCAGTCAGTCCAGTATCGTATTAATGGAAGTTGATGGATTTTCATGCAGGGGATCGCCGCGTAATTTACTTGCGACTTCCATGAATAGCCAATAGAAACTCGTGTTACACATAGAACACGTACTTAAACACGTGTTTCAATTGGCTATTCAGCTAAATCGAAAGCAAAGAACGCCTGTATGAAAAGCGAGAGCCTATCTGAAATATGTTCCGGTCGCCACAGGAAAATTGCGATTAGTATTTAAACTGAGCTACTCGATGTCATTGCGTTTTTCTGTGGGACTGGTGTGTGTGGGGGGGGGGAGGGAGGGGAGGTCTTAAACGTGATCTTTGACTTTTGTATCGCGTGTAATGAAAACATCTAACCTGACTTTTCTAATATTATCTACGCGAAATATGTAAAAATGTTAAGATACGAATAACGAGAAAAACTTTAACCTCCTTCGGGATGAAGCGCGTGAAAATTTGAAAATTTTGTAATTAAAAAAAAAAATGGAAACTGGAGTAAATAAAAGTACCAACAAAAATAGAGTAAGTACAAAAAAGACGGAAAGCTATTTGAAAAAATAAGATAAAATAGAGGTTACCTCGCCGCGAATCTAACCCCGGGCTTCCGGTCAGCACTCCAACAGACTACCTGTAAGCTAT
>JAGDQP010051138.1:0-12688 GCA_022664845.1 Lepisma saccharinum | reverse complement strand
TCTCAGAAAAATGTAATATATTTAATAACAATTAAGAAAAAGACTCACTACTGAGTTTAAAATTAATTTTCCACCCGGGAATAGAATCCATAAGAAGGCTAGAACGTTGTTCCGCTATTATTAATATATTGTTATTGCTATTATAATTATTATTATTTAATTATAAACTATATATGTAACGAATAAGCCTATTGATCTCTTTAGACTATAATTCTTAAAATATAATACTATATGTGTCTAGATGGATGCTGAGCCCATGATGCCTGCATGGTGACTCTTTGTTTGAACTTTCACACGGCTATTGACGAAACTTCAGGGGTCACAGGTGAGACACTCCTCCTACATGTTACCCCTCCCCTCCTACATGTTACCTCAGGGCTTAGACGCCACACAGATATTGAACGAGATCTCAACTGATAAGAACAGTAACAAGTAAAGAAAATATTTGAAAAGAGAAAAATAGAGCTTTCTTTTCTTGCATAAATAGACTTAGTATGCAAAATATATTTTTTCTTTGTGCAGCAAGAAAGATTCCACTCGTCGCTTCTGCTTACACTGGATGTAAATAAAAGCAAGAGTATAACACTGTTAAAAACAACTTACGTAATTCGCATGTTCATCGCCGCAATAACAATCTTTCGTCGTAGGATTCTATGCTGGGCAAGATCAAACCAGATTTCATCACGAACAACTACTTCTCAAAGATATCGTCCTTCCAACGACGTTTCGGTCTTCCCATTGGTCTCTTTCCCTCCCTCCGGTTTTTCAATCAGAAAGGAATATAGTCTTAGCTTTTCCCCATCCAAGCTACATAGTCTGCACACCTTAGTCATCGCGATTTCATCATTCTTACAACATCAGCTGAGTCATACAGTCCGCGGAGTTCTTCATTAGGCTTATGCAGTCTCCTCCATTCTCGGGTCAACTCGTCCCGTTAGGGCCCATATATTTTTCTCAGAACCTTATTTGCAAAAACGCGTAATATATGTTCATCTGCTAAGGTTATACTCCGGCTTTTATAACTGTGAACCGGCAGAATAACCGTTCTGTATATTTTCAATCTAAACTTCCTTAATATTAATCGATTAGGAGTTTCTGGACAGAACAGAAACATGTGTTGCCCTATACCAAGCATTTTGTCCGCTTCTTCCGTGACCTCGTTCTTTCTTGTTATATATGCCCCAAGTATTTACTTTTTTCTTTCTTTATGTTCTCATTCTTAATTGTTATGTATCTATTTCCTTAATTATCTGTGTTTCGGATTATTATGTATTTTGTTTTCTCTAAGTTCACCTCTAGACTCATCTCATAGCAAGCTTCTACTAACAAGGGAAGTCCTTAAGTCATGAGAGCCAGATTTTTGGGAACATTTGTTTCCTGACTAATTTTGAGTCTCTAATTAGCGTTGTGATAGTCACTCGTTTTGGAAATGAATTTTTGCAGGTTACACTTTGGTAAACTTGTCACCCCGAACCTGGAATTCATGAACAAAGCTTTTCCGTCACTTCTGAAATTATATATATATATCAAACGAAAACGACAGTTTTGGGGTTTAAAGTAGAGTGTCCGACAGAAGTCTACATAATCCCTCAATTTCAGCCTCAGTGTGACAAGTTTATCAAAGCGGGCAAACAAAGCATTTTTGAAATGAGTTTCTACAGCGACCCAAAATTAGTCAGGAAACCAATTTACACAAAAATGACTCTCATGACTTAAGGACTTCCCTTGTAAGACATCGATTTTACTTAGTAGTGCATTTATATCGTCCCTTATTAAATATACATCATCCATACGACCAGTTGGTTCAAGCCATTCAATGTTAGCCTTTTTTCTTCTCTTTTATATTTAGAATCGCATATTCTGACGCACAGTAAAACGGTAGTGGTGATAAAGCATCACGTAATTACAATCAGCTGCGAATCTCGAAACTATCTGACATTTTATTACCTATATGTATTCTTCTTATGAGGTCGCTGAGACACATCCTCACTAGTTGAATAAGTTTATCGGAATTCCAAATCGTACCAGGATACTGTATAACTTTTCCCTTTTGATAGATTTGAGTCATAAGCATTCTTAAAATCAATGAATATCTGGCGAACAGTCCCATTCTTTTCCCATTTCTTCTCTAAGATTTGTTTCAAGGCGAAAATTTGGTCCAACAACCTGACTGCTGTTGAAAATCTGAACTTGTAATAAATATTAGGAGGAATTCACTAATTTTGTCGGAAATGTTTATAAACACCATGTAGATACAAATATTGTTAACGAAATGTTAACAAATATTGTTAACAGAGCTGATATTAAACAAAAAATAAGTTAAAATATCCGAGTCACTGGGGAAAAAATTCGGCTGAATTTAAGAGCTACAGGCTGGCACATGAGTGGGAAAATGCATTTCACAGCTGCATATTTTTAATATTACTAATGGTGCAGCTGATGCAGCGTACTTTCATCAAAGACTTCCAGAATGCTCTATCCAAAAATACATATTCCAAAATCGTGTATTCAGCTTAAAGGGACTCCTTAAAGGAAGTAGCCGATTTCCAGAAATTCTCTGGAGTAAAGGTAGGTCGAAATGAGCTCGAACAAGACGGCATTCCATATTATTAAAAATGATAAACGTAATCACTGCCATTCAATCAGACAATGACTGTCTCTCATTTATAACAAATGAACAAACTGTTCGTTGAATATAAAATGAAATGTTTATTCCTTATCGTTATCTTTATGCAACTTCGCATTTAAAGAAATAATTAATTAGGCATATACATGGTGTAAAGGAAAAAGGTACAAATTTTGGGGAGGTGAATCATGATATCGAAACAAGGGGGGGGGGGGAATATGAACATGGGCAAAATTCCGCTTCGTTTGTGAGACACAGGGTTTTAACTTGGCGCCCAAAATCAACTCCTTGCAATAGTAAATTAACTAACTATGGCTTACGGAACTGGCAAGTTCATCGCCGCTGTAACAAACGTTCGCCAGATTATTCTATCCTGGGCAACAACGAGCCAGTTTTCATCACAAACATCTACTTCTCGAAGATCCCGTCTAATATTGTCTTCCCAACAATTTCTCGGTCTTCCCATCGGTCACTTTCCCTCTGGATTTGCAACTACAATGGAATATAATTTTCGCTTTTTCCCCATTCTAATTTAGTCATCGCGATATCATTATTCTTACAACATCAAGTGAGTCTGTCATCGTCTTGAAGTCTTGTCCATTCTCCAGTCATCTCATTCTGTTTCGACCCACACATCTTTATCAAAACTTAATTTTGAACACACATAGTTTATATTCATCTGCTGATATTAATTAACTGCTAGGTTAGGAGTTTCTGGATAGAGACATGCGTTTTTTAAGTAACAATTTGTAATATTACTAACGGTTCTTTAAGGAAGAACTACTTTATTTAGGTAATGAAGAAGTATTGATGGGCGTTTTAACAAAACTCCGTATCTGATTTTTGTCGATTTTGAGGTTTTAACATACCCTAATGTTTTAGGGCTAGAAGAATCGAATGACGCTTTCAGAATTAAGCTAAACTTAATAAGTACATCAGTAAATAGATAGATGTTGAAATATGAGATTTCGTTGCGTCTATATGAGAGTAGCCTATTAAAAAACAGCTCTCCTGAGGAAACAGAATTTTGTAGCTACCGAGTTTTGTGAAAACGCCCCTCAGTTACAACATAAATTAAACGCTAGATATTGTAAGATTACAAATATTTTTCAGTACGTATGAATAGAAAACCTGCTAATAATTCGCGTTCCAGCAATGTTTCAATAGCAACCACGAAATGAAAGCTAATTACATTAAAGACGTGCTTTCGCAAAAACAGATTTATCATAAGTGTGAAAATACTTGTCCGTACATTTATCGAATACAAAAGACTTGCCTAAATACTACATAATAGCTTTATGTATCTAGAATTTATCTAAATACTACAGGGTAAGATACACATATAAGCCATGAAGAGATAAAATTGTTATTTATGACATAATCTGTATAATAAAAGTGCAGAAAATAGTTTTTATATGGCTTGATCACGCCTAAACCACTGAACCGATCCAAACCAAGTTTAGTACATAGGTAGAGTTAGGCCTGGGCTAGATTTGTATCATTTCTATTTGATGAATCAGTGTTATCAACCTTCAAGAATTTAAATATTTTAAAATTCGCCCATGCCGTTAGTTGTTCGCACAAAACTTGGCATTTAGCTACTTCGACAGGTAATCCGTATGCCGCAGGCGCTCCAGCTGTCAATGTTTCCAACCTTTTCAAAATTTTAATATTTCAAATTACTTCCATACCGGTTGCCATATCAGCACTAACCTTGCCAACTGCCTACTGGGATAGGTCAAAAGGTACTGCGGACGCCATAGGCACCACAGTTGTCAGAGTCAATGTTGCCCACCTTTTAAACATAATATTTCAAATTAGTTCTATAGCGATGGCAGTATCTGCATCAAACATATCATTTGGGTACTGAGGCAGTTCATGAAGGTACTCAAGGTGCACCAGTTGTCAGTCTTGGCAACCAATTTAAAAAATTAAAAGGAGAATAATATTTCAAATTATTCTCATACCGTTGTCGTCGTATTCAAAAACCAAACTTAGCATTCGATTACTGGTACAGGTCATAGAGGATATTATACTTTAAAAAGAGCGGGCGATGTCGCGGGACTCGGCTAGTTTGAAATAATAATACTTTTCAGAATAATTTCCTAAAACAACGAAAGCACAACAGTAACTACATTCACAAACAATAATACAATACGGAGACTCGAGAAGTGAACTTCCTCAAACGCCAACCAATGATTATTGAATAATGGGATTTTCCATTCTAGCTCAAATGTAGACCCGCCCATATCCTCGGTGCTTTGCCTTGATGTGAGGATTGAGGAACGTGTCTGGAGATACTGAGCGCGAAGGGGGCGGGTGGTATGAGGGAGCAATGCTCCTGGCAAACCTATATCTCTACCCATTAATAAAAGCAAGTTGTTTCCCCAAGTTTCCGGGAACAAATAATTGTTTTTTATGCGGACAGATATTATGACGAGAAATATATATCTTGCTTGAATGTATTGTATGCATATTTCGATAAGAATTTATAGTTTCTCAGTGTACAGTAAAGATGCATTCGAACTTAAAGATTTAATCTTTTCAAAGCAGACATTCCTGGAATTCTTTGTCGCTGCTTCGGGTGCGGGGATCCCCTGCTTTGAGTATTGAATTTTGCACTAATGGAATGCGATTAAACATGATCTAACGATACTATTCGTGTGCTGTCTTTTCGGAACATAATGTAGTGTAATGCGGAAGATGAGACTAGTACCACGTTAGGTGTTTCCCCCCCCCCCCCCCCCGACAAGTAGAAGTTGTTTGCTTACAATTAAATTTCCAATACGCTGTTAAAGTCGCTAGTTACTGAGAATTGTGGAGTCCGCCATATTTGCTTTAAACAACCGGTTGCCTAGGAAACCTGCCATTTCATCTCTATAGAATTTTGAGAGAGGTTTGAAAAGTAGGCTTGTGCTCTGTAATTAGACACATCTTAACTGATGTTTGTTATTATTTACTTACTTCAAAGTTCAGTTGATAATAAAAGTATAAAATATTTACGGATCTACTAAAATATTGGATTTAATATGACAACCCACCTGTTGCATTATAGCAATGAATGGAGTTATCATATTACGAGTTTGTAAATTTCTTGCAAAGATGAAAGTAATATTGTCAAAGTCACTGTACAGTGGATCATTATCATCACTAAATGGAGTAAAAGAATAATCACCATGTCCGAATATGCAAGGAAATAACTGAATGAAACATACAAAGACGTATTTAGGGGTGAGTTCGAGGGGTCCGACCCCCTCCAGATTCAGAGTTTTTGGCAGAATTGATATAATGTTGAGCATAATTATGTACATTTGTACATTTAATAGACTATACATTTCATCCCCTCCTAAAAAACCAACCAAATTCTGGATAACTCTCTGCCCAAACCCATACGTTACATTGGTACACGCGAACATTTACAGTTAACATCCACTTTTGTGAAGTTATCGGCAGATAAATCGCCTATATTATAATCACTGAGTACAAGGACTAGATTTTTTTTTTCATTACTTCATGTATAGACGAAACTCAGTAAATTATCCGATTGCTTTTGTTACGCTCATGCAATGTTCTAGAACACTGCTTCTGTTGTTTTGAAACAAGCCATAGATCAGACATGGCCATCAGAAAGGCCGTGGGCATGTAATTTGTGAGGGCCGCGATAAGATAAAAACTGCAGTATGTAATCAAATTTGCTTTAAAAGCTTATAATTACAATCAATTTGAATTTAAATATGTTTATGGCCTTCAAGCATCTAAGACTCAGGGTAAAAGCATACTGGAAAGAGTTGGTCAGGGCCTAAGTTGAAGGTACCATCCCGGCGATTGTCTGGTGTGGCT
This sequence comes from Lepisma saccharinum, assembly GCA_022664845.1. Classification (NCBI taxonomy): domain Eukaryota; kingdom Metazoa; phylum Arthropoda; class Insecta; order Zygentoma; family Lepismatidae; genus Lepisma; species Lepisma saccharinum. The sequence goes on along the minus strand of JAGDQP010051138.1, from coordinate 6,222 downwards.
GAAGACAAACCCTGGGGAAAACCTCAGTCGAGATAGTTGACCGCTGGGATCACAATTAAGTATTCTACGAATATATTATTGTCCCAATAGTAAAATGATGTTACAAAGATAGCAATTACATACATCTATTGTCTTGAAAACTGCAGACTTTATTTTTATTCAAGTTCTGTCTAAAAGTGTGCGGCCCGTCATCGTCATATAATGGCCCGCGTAAAGGAAGAAGTTGGCCACGCCTAATATAATTCTTCCTAACTTGAGAATAGAAAAAAAGTAATTTCAAATCAAACATAGTTTTCTTTAGGTAACATAAGTATCGACACCGAGTTTCAGAGAAGTTTGAAGTATTATTAGCCACTGCAGATGCTAGTATTATTCTACATGTATTCAAATATACAGCTTTATCGTAACTAACACTGTTATATAAGTCTCAGAATTCAGTATATTTTATTTCAATACATGAAATATGTCCTCGTAGTTATTTCCTAGATTCTATACAAAGTAGTTACGCATCCCTTGTAGGTAAACATATAATAAATCTATTTTAACACGACAGTTTTTGTCTGATATTTCCAGTTCCATTAGAATTATCAGAATTATCCATTAGTCTTTATCTGCGTTATTTAATCCGAGAGATGAAAAATTACATCATTCATATTCTAAATGAGTAAAGTACCTACCACTAGCTTGAATATCGATTGAGAATCTGTTGTAAAAAATGTAAACAATTAATGAAAGTGGCTTAGTGAAACATTAATTAGACATACATCTAGAATTTATATGAACTAGAAATGCTACTATGCCGTCCAGTTGATCCTAAAAAGACTGAAAACAGCAAACAATTGTTCCATGCCCCTCGAATGCAATTAACATACTAACATATAAATATACACGAAGTCATTTAATGTTATTACTAGAAACCAAGGTTTTCAGTTTGGTGGGTGTAAAGTGTAAGTGCAGTTTTGTACGGTTTCTATTGATTTTTCACAGCAAAAATCTTAAAGTAGTGGCGGTCGAGACTTTGGGGGGTAAACACCCCCCACAGGCGGATCTGGCGGAATCACTGCTAGAAACTTTAAGTGTTAACAAAGAGTGAGTTTCTGAAACAAAATAGAATTGCCAAAATTAAAACAAAATGGATTGTAACTAAACTGCACATCTTCGTCCATTACAGTAATGTCTTCTTTTCTTTGGAAATCTGAAGAATTTACAAGTTTGACAACGCATAGTATCTGCAGTCAAACGCAAAACATGTTGTCATATTATAAGGTATATTAAATGTTATAAATATGTTAAGAAAACTGTTTTCATTTTTTCGTCCATACAAAACTCGTATGCCATTCCGTGTGTATAAAGCCAGTCGATTTGGGTGCTATGATACCGCGCGGCAGTGACGTCGACATTAACAGCGTATAGCCATCAAACGAAAGTGATCGGTGTTCAAAGATGATCTAACAATGGTTTATAGATTTCGTGCCTTTTTAGAGCAAAAATTCCTGAAGACACCACGATCCATTGTGAACTAAAGAATGTAAAAACAGACAACAGACAGTTTTTAGGGATACTGGAAGTATAGAAGCCTGAAGGAAGATTCAAACACCGGTCGTTTAGTTAGAAATCCGTTATAAATAGTAGAAGTACGGTTATTGTAGAGAATTATTTACAATGTTCTTCACCCTATCACAAGTTTCAAAAATTGTACGTAAATTTAACTACTTAGCTGCTTCCGTTTGTAAATTAGCAATACCTTCTCTAGAAAACTACTCTTTTAGATCCTTACTAACTGGCATTGTTTTTCTTTTCCCGCGTGTATTTAAGAAATCAAGATTTCCGATTTTGTATGTAATGTTTCGCTAATATCCTTTGTATAAACGAAACTTCCTAAAACGTGATGTATAACTTGTTACATGATATTCTGTATTATTATTATTATTATTGTTGCCTTCATATCTTCCCATCTTTATACTAACCTGAACTATCTACCCTAAGTTTGAAAAGTACTGGGGGCTTAGTAAACAACTATACATTCCAATGTCTGGAAAATAGAAGAATTAATTTTCTATTATCTTTTCTATACAAACTATTATTCAGAAAAATTTACTCAGAAATAATATTATCCGAAATAAGGTTGCACGTCCCGCAACGAGTTACTCGACCTCGTAATGTAGTCTTCCACCTCCCACCCCAGACGACCAATGTATTAGATATATCGCCTATTAGGATAAGATAAGATAAAATGAATGTTATGGGCGGTAACAGCACTATGGCTTACGCCCGTCCCGAGCCTATTAGGAGAATGTGCTCATTATATAGACCCTAATTGTATTCTTAAAGCATGTCCCGAGTAAGAGATATTTAATGTAAATACGAGTAAATTTCATTGTTATATAAAGTATTGAATTGTTTTTACAGAACGTCACCATAAAGCTCCAAATATGTATATTTACAGTATGTTGTAGAATATGTCACATGTATAATGAACACCTGAACTAGGTACCTAACCTGTTGTATTCAAAAAATAAATAATCTGTGTCAATTGATATGATTTTGCTTTTTGTATAAGTAGAATCTAATTTTTATGGCCTTTAGGCATCATAGGCTCAGGCCGTCTTAAGGGGGCAGTTCTTCCTTGACTTCTAATTGTGCGAAATTCCTGGAATTTTGATTTGCAAAGACGGCAATTATGGTAATACACAAGCAAATCTTGGTAGCAGTTTTGCATTTATTCTGAAGAAATGACTTCATTTTGGGCTACATTCCTTTCTTATACCGTCACAAAAATCAATTAGCTGCCAAAGAAATGAGATAGAGAACAATAAACATTCCCTTATGCAAACACCCGTTCGGTGATTGCTCCCTGCTGTTCTAGAATACAGGGATGCTAGACTTACTTCGGATGCATCAACATTCACTCATTATCTATTGTTTTGTTGTCCGTTTTGTGTGTACAGTGGAAAAGGCGGAACGCCTCACAATGAAGGGAAGGATTACTGAAACAAAGGAACTAAGTTTAGGCAGATGTACTCACTCGAACATACGTATTTATTTTCTCATTTAAGTGTAATCTTTGTTTCATAACTAAATAAATGGAAATAAAAGTTAACAATGTTTACAAACTTGATACGCCGAGCTTTCAAATCCCTAACTCTCTTCAGTTTTTCAGGGTTTGATTTCATCATACTTTGACTCCATTCCCTCAAAAGAAAACAGGAAGAATATATCCATGTCAACGCTAACGAACATTTTGCGAACCAAAAGCTAATTGAAATGGAAAAGCGAGCGGCCGTGACTCAATGCTTTAGCATTGGCTTCCCATTCGGGAGGTCCGGGGTCCTGACTGAAGATTTCCCAAGCCTTAACAGGCAAATGCCTGGATCGTGCCTTACTTCAAGGCCATTTTCGTTTCCGTCCAATTTTCTTTCCCATTGTTAATCCTCGTTGTTGCTGTTAAGCTCCAATGTAAAATAGTATAAGAGCTATATATGGAGATATTAGAAATAAGTAAATCTTCGGAAGTGTGCATCCTGCTGAAGTTAGCCTGTGGAGCTCGTGTTGTTTAGACATACATTCTCATATAGACAGACCACAAGTGGCTGGCGAGTGAAAGTCATCCCCCTCCCCCTCGGGCCCCAATTAAATAAGGTATCACTCAATCATTTACTCACCTCCGCTGGACTTTAGTACTCGAACGCGTGAGTTACAGACAAGCACAAATACACATGCAGACTGACAGTATAGTTAGTTATAGAAGCTACTGTTGTACCCTTAACGGGTTACGTTGTCGCTAATAATAATAATAATAATAATAATAATAATAATAATAATAAAGAGAGATCTCGAAAGATTCCCTTAGTTAAATGTTATGACTAGGGCCCGGATTCTTAGGTCTTAACATATTTTCTTCCACACTTGCTAAGATCACTATTTTAACATATACTTTAGTTTTAGTAGTTTCTTAATGAAATGTGTGAATCCTATATGTCCTAAAAGCGGTTAAAATGAGTTAAGAACCCAAGAGACGCTAAATTGAACATTAAAAAAAAAAAGTTTGTAATAATACATGATACTCCTACTGTTAATAGGGAAAACGTGCACGTATGTGCATTTGTTTTGAAGTTACTTTCACTCTACAGTTTTTTTCTTGTTTTCGGTCGTCCTGACCCAAAGTTGGCTCAAGATCTTAAATAAAATTCAATTCTTGTTTTAGTTGTAGATGTGTTTGAGTTTATGGTAATAGCCATGTTAAGCAAAGCTGGTAATTGCCTGACGTAATACATTGGCTGCGTTAACAAAAGCAAAAGTATTCATTTTAACACAGCTTAACCATGAACGCGGTTTTAGAAAGAAAATTAATAGTCCTGTGATGTAGCTGATTACGGTATAACATTTTATGTGAAAAAGTCAGTGAAATTCATCTTAAGTATAGAAACGAGGTTATTTGTGAGTGCTGCTCCAAATTTTTTGTTTTGTATGGTAATTTTTCGGTGCGAGCGGTCCCAGGGTCGATTCGCAGAAATTTTTGTGTTTATCCAGTATCGTGAGAAACATTGGAGAGATACTTTGAATACAAGAAGTAGCAACCTGGGATCATGGGAGCCAGGGTACAACTGCGATGGGAACCGATGCGCTGACTACACACTACCCAGCTAAAAGCTGTTCGAATTTTTATTTTATTTATGGCATTCAAGCATCTTAAGTTCAGGTCGAGCAAAAAGCCATCTGGCAAAACTTGGTCTTCTACGGAATGTCGTGCCAGTAGTTTACGTTTGAGTTAAAAAATATGATTTTACGTGTTCGTAAGGTCTGCATGGCAAATTTCTGCATTACTTGGAAAAGAAACAAAATAATGAGTGATTTTTTTTCGCCGTGACAGTATAAAGAATGTTACTCAAACGTCCATTAATGCTTTGATTTGTAGCAACAGAAAAGTGGAAAATAGATTATCAGCTACCAGAAAACTTTGCTTAGGAAATAGTGGGTGATTAACCTAAAAATCATCTTATTGATCAAAAGTTGAATTAGGTGATTTTTTTTTTTTTTGCACTTCTCATTGAATATTCCAAAACGAAAGAAACTAAAAATTATATTTAACAATCCGTGTGTAATTTCAGCTTAACACTGTTAGAAATAATTGAATTTGTGAAAGTGGATGCCCTGATCTTAAATTCGCGTACCATCACGGCATTTGTTTGGAAGAACGTTTCGGAAGGCCTCAATGAAGATGGTCAATTTGGGCATTGATCCAAGAACCTTGAAATCAGGAGAGTGCACGCAACATTCACTAAGTATTTTTTATCAACTGTGATATAATCCCCATATGCACTCCAGGGGAGTTCAAGAAGAGTAGAGCTTAATTTTAAAATATGTTATTTTGTGGTGTAAAAATATAGTTCACAATCCCTCTTATAATAATTCGAATTTAGTAGTAGATATCTGCCCATATTTTACGAAGCTTGCAAAAGCTAAAAAAAAAAAAAAAAAAGGAAGTACAAAAAGGCAAGTAAGAAAATCTAAATTTATTTCAAAGAGATTAGTTCTGTTGGTAATTCATACTAATCAATGAAAATGATCCTAAGCGTGAAGATCAACTCTCCTCTTAGTCTAAAATCAGTTTCCCAACAAATAAGTTGTTTAATTTTCTCGCAAGTACTTAATTCAAAATAATAATAATAATAAGTGCGCTTGGTATTTACATACATAAAATTAATCAAGTTGTCATTATGTGGTTATGCACAAATTTCACTCTGAAAAATATGACAAGCATACATTTATATTGACCACTTCCGTTATCCTAGTTATTAGCGTGTCTGACTACGGATTGAGGTGTCCCGGGTTCGATTCGTACATACTGCAGCTTGTTCAGACGCCGCTTCCGCAGCTGTGAGCGTGTGTAATAAAATTAGTCGTTCGTCCAAGGAAGTACTGTCTCACTTTTTCGTTTGCATGGTAATCTTAATCCGGCTAATTTCAATATGAAGGCTCATCATTGTGTAACATGCATTTAATTTATGTTTAAGCATAATATATTATATGAGGCCACCAGTTTTTAGAAATGGACACCAAAAAAATCTTCAGGTGGCTTCATTGGTCACCAAATTTTAGAGAACTTTTCAAACACTGCCTAGGAGGGGGAACGGTTCAAAGTTTGAAATAATAATAATAATTATTATTATTATTTGGAAAGTTAGAAAAGTAGTATACGTTGCATTTTCGTAAAATATATTT
>JAGDQP010051136.1:3260-14081 GCA_022664845.1 Lepisma saccharinum | reverse complement strand
GTAGAGCGTTGGCGTAGCATTCGGGAGGTCATGGGTTCAATCTCAGCTGCCCCGACCATCCTGACTGAGCTTTTTCCAGTTTTCCCTCAGTCACACTATGCAAATGCGTGATGACACGTTCAACTTAGGCCCTATCCTACACCTTCTCGTATCCTTTCCCCCCCTCTATCCCGGCCTGAGCATTAGATGCCTAAAGGCCATAAACAAAATTGAAATTGAAACCAGATACGCAAGAATAATTTGGAACTTTTCCGATTTCAAGTAAACTCATTTACTCCCTTTGCTCAGTTGCATAATCCGCTCCTCCAGACATACATCAGTTGCAAGCTGATCATTACGTGTAAGTAAATATACATCGTGGATGCGAAGTTTACAAGAAACTGTTTCTCTTACTTCGATTTGAATTGAATTGTATACATTTGTGGGATGCGGTATGTACATGGGACTAAAAGTACCTATCCAGGCATTTGTGTCGTGAAACTGAGTTAGTCTCTGGAAAACCTCAGTCAGGAAGGTTGGCCACGGAGTTAAAACCCTTGCACCTACCCACTGCTTATTCGAAGTCCACGACATTACCGCCTGTACTGGGTTCCCTTTCCTCGAGTGCTATCCTAGGAGTTTCAGCCTAAAGTAACTTTTTTTTTGTAATATCTGTCGTGTGATACAAGTGCAGACCAGATTCTACACATAATATATTTCTACTTATGTATGGTACTGCTCAGAACTTACTGTCAGTACTGAACTACATAGTAATTTTAATGATTAAACAAAAGAAAGGAAGTAGTGCACTTAATTGTCGTTGTCATCCCACTCACACATAATATTACCACCACCCAGTGTACCAAAATCAGCAAATATCAAGTTCTGGCAGATGAACTCAAGAAATTGTGGAAGGCAAGAAAGGCCGTTAACACCCGTCCCTTTAATTTCGACCACAGGAATAGTACCCAAATCAACGAAGCCTCAATTACTAGGAGTAAAACAAGTAACCATGCAAAAATTCATAGTTTTAGACCCCTGTCTTATGGTCTGAAGGATCTTGACTGAATTACTACCTGTCCGCTCCGTGCTGAGTGGCAAGCAAATAATAATAATAATAATGAGCAGGGTGGAGGTATGGTGATGCTGGTTTTGTAATTAAGACGGAAGGGATCCTTTGGATCGAACCCCGCTGCCATTTGAAACAGATTTGTCTGGATTTTCTTCAGTACTAAGAGGGGAATGTTGCTATGGTAACTTAAATGGGGTTTGGGGACCAGTAAAGTTATGATTGGAGACTGGTATATGCCAGGAAGCACTGAAATTGAAAACAATAATTATTGTTTGCAGTGGTTCATTATCGCCTTCCATTAAAAGATTTAGGGTCGACAGTCTTGTGTGAAAGTTTAATTTTGCTTAATCACACTAGGCAAATAATGCTATGGAGTGCTAATTGCCACAGCCCTGTTTTGCTTTTGAGTGCCACTAACTTTTAGCGTTGATTTATCTTAAGTCACCAGTGTGCTGATTGGCACGCACCTGACAAGCAACTTTGATTTGCCAGACATCCATAATTTTTACGATAATGTTTCTCGTCCACCCCAAAAAATCGTCGTAACAACAGTAAAGGCGTACCTCGACCTCAAGGCCGGTTTTACAAATCAGACAATGCAAAGAAAGGATTACAGATGTAGGAAAAAGTATGACACGTTAATTTACGAAGCTCAAAACACAAAAGCTGACATGATACACTGTTACTCCTCCTACGTTCAAACTAAGGATGAAAAATTTCTAATCTCATGCAATCAGAATAATGAGGTCTTGATGCTTCGCAATGAATGTATTGACAATGGCAGTGTTGAAAAAGGAGAGAGACGGGGCGAGCGTTACCGTGTTTAAATTTAAATTCATAAAGGAGAAGTAAAGTACTGTCGGGATTTTCAGGGACTGGGCAAGAAGGTACTTTAGGTGGCGCAGCATGAATTTATCAAAATAATGCCTTATTTTAACTGGTCTATCGATAATCAGTAGCGTAGTATATAATTCAATTGAGTTTTGCAACATTATGCATAATTCTTTTCTTTCTTTTTTTAAAGCAAAATCACAGAGGAAATGTTCATATTCAACTTATACACAATATATTTGTTCCAAATTATTTGAAAAGCATATTGATATATGATTTGGCAAATGTGCATTGATACGGTGTTGTTTCGTGTAAATTATTAAATTCTTTGAAGTGTATTTTAGCTGCCAATAATATTATATATTTTCGAAAAATTTTCGCTGTTTCTCCAGAGACCAGTAATTAAATTTGTTTTCGTGGGAAGGGGAGACGAAATAAATCATTATTTTACTTATTTAAATCGAAATTTTGAAAACAAGCTTAAAATTTCCCAACCATAGAAACAGTTTTGCTATTAACTGTCCTGTCATTAGTTTTGTTACAAGGCGATTCACGTTAATTTTTTCAGCAAAAAAAAAAAAAAAAAAGCCCCTCTTAGCAAGAAGCGTAAAAATCACATGCAGGGTTTCCAGTAACGAAGAGAATCTGAAAAAATCAGGGAATTCAGCATACACGTAGAAATTTCGGCTATATAAAGTTTTTGATTCTCTAAATGTATTGTTTAAACCTTCATATTGCTACACCAGGCATTTGTTACATAATAAGATGTGCCTAAAATACGTTTTAAATTTCCACTCTTGAAAACGGAGCCAGTATTTTCAAGTTTCCGCTTAGGGAAAAAATTCACGAATTTGCTGACTTCGTTCTTGCGAATTATAATAACTTCGCCTTTACGTGTATTAGGACCGAGCGAAAGGTTCAAGTTTACGAACAATCAAGTAGCGGAAAAAAATTGAGGACAGTTTTTGCCATCAGAGCAAGTGTTTTTTTATCTGTTTGTGTGCTAATATGCATTATAAGCAACGATTCCTATGTAAATCAGTGGGAAGATCATACCAAGATGGCGGGGGTGATCTGCAACGTTAATGTCTGATCGTAATGATGATAATTTATATAAAGAGATCAATTAGACACCTTGAACACCATATATGAATTCCAGTAATAAATTGTGAGTTGCAGTAAAAGTTACTTTCTGTTTATAAACAATTCTTGTCTCATGGCCACCTGTAACCACATAATCACAGAAGTGGTTCTAGGAGAAAAAAAAAGTATTGTGTAATAACACAAAACGTGCTTTTGCGAAAGGATGCTCTAATTGCCCTCTGTACTACTTTCACAAAGTAGTCTTAAATAAGAGCTTTAGAAAGTCCTCTTACGCGTTTTGTATATTTTGATCAGAAGAATTTGCTTAATTTTTTTTAATAATTCGCCACTAGTATTGTAAGAGAAGATTGGTTACCTGAGTGTCTGTCGCATTTTAGACCCTTTTCATTTGAAACGCCGCTTCATAGTTTGCAGTACTGACTCATCTTAAGTATATTTTTTTTCCATGTGTGGATAAATATTTCGATAGAAGCTGTGCGCGCATTGAATAATTTTGGAGAAGGACTGTTTTTTCTCCCCTTTATCAGATGAATATTTGCTGTTTTTAGGTTAAAGTTGGTTGACTAGCACAAGGTACCAGTTATGAAGACATAAATGATCATGTATATTGTTTAATTTCGGTAATGGGTATTTTTCTGACGAACTTTTGAGTACCTACTTATTATTATTATTTTTTAGATTACTTTATCAATCTGAATCCAGCCTCCTCTTGCTTTAAATTTTTTAAAACAACGCATGTGGATTTTCATTTTGAAAACTTTTTATTTTTTTTAAGGCAGTGTTATTGAATAATGTTGTAAAGAGGAATCAAAGAAAAATTCTCGTTTCAGTTTTAATTGTGTGGATGAAAGTCTCTGTCCTAAATGGGGCGAGATTCTGAGACCTCTTTAGGACAACCAGTTTCGGGCATATTGTTGTATCTTTAAAAAGGAGCGTAAATTGAGCAATATGGGACGCTAAGCAGTTGTTAGCCGTATGAAGTCTTTATATGTTAGCTTTTCATTATCTTGATGCATCCATTATGGGTCGCCTTCATTTCTGTTAACTATATATGTAACCCTGCCCGAAGAAACCGACCTCATGACGAAATTTTTCGATTTTTTTTTTTTTAAAATTTTAGTGGTTTGAAATTTTCAAAGCCTTCTGAATCGAATTAAACAAGTCTCAAAGCTCTATCTTGAATACTCACAAAGATATAAAGAAGTAAACAACATATAGTTTACAAATTTTCTTCTATTAATTTTTTACATTATTTGTTTTTTTAGGTTCTTTATAAATTGATTTTGTTTCTCTCGAACTTGTATTAACATTTTTATTTCCTTAAAGATATATTTCTGTCGATGTAACGAAAGGCCTTCCGGCCTTATTTCCAGAGGGCTACCTTCTGGTGGTGTCATATTTTTTTTTTATATGATGGTTTCCTGGAACAGAGTTTGGTTGAATAAACCGTTGAAAAGGTGGACACTAAACTGTAATATCAACGTTTCAAGTGCGTTTTAGTCAAAAAGTTGATTTTCGTCATAAGATCGGTTTCTTCGGGTAGGGTCACATATATTGGGTTAGTGATGAAAACTGGCTTGATCTTCCTCAGGATAGAATCCTGTGGCGAACGTTTGTTAGTGCGGCGATGAACTTGGGAGTTCCGTAAGTATATATATTGGGTTCTCCAGAAACTTCGTTCTGGAAACTGATGATAGAGGTTCCGTAAATTAGCAGCTTGAACAAGATTTTGTTTTCTTAATCCTACTAGGTATCCCACAAGAGTCCGAATAATGAAGTGAACAATAAGGATGTAGGAAGCACCCCCGTAAAGAAGCCGCGAATGTCTCCGTCAACTGCCGCGTTGCCTTTGAAGCTCACCCGCTCGCCGTTGAAACAGCAGCAACACAAGGAAGAAGACATGGTCAGAGCAAAGGAGCTGTATGAGAGCTTGGAGAATATGATGGCATCAGAGTCAGGAGTGCATGTTAAGGTAGAGAAGGAGACCAACATAAGCCCCGTCGCAGCCCTGCTTGTGCCCCAGGATCCTCCCCATCCCCCGGAAAAGAAACCAAACAACAATGTCCCAATTCCGGTCGAGGAGATCGATATTGCTGATGCAGGATTTATTGAAAACTCTGCTGTGACTCCCGCCTTTTCTGCTGAATCAAGTCAAGGTTAGTAACAGGTTAATTGTTTGAAAGTATATTGCTAGTGTTGGGTAATTTTAGTGTTTATATTACACGTAATATTAATTTAACGATCGTAGTGGTTATGGAAAGGGACCATTGAGATGACAATATTAGAAAGGATCTCCGAAAGATCTCTACGTAGCAGTTAAAAAGTTATTATATGCTAGTATTTATTTATTTATTTACAACCTTCCAAATACAGCTAGAAACCCATTGTACATTTGATGTATTAACTGTCATGAAAGCAAGTATTTATTTAATAATAAACAATAATAATAAAAGTGGAACAGGCATCAAAAGTTAACGGTAACAGAAAACCGTCTTGGAGTTGAATTGAATGTAGCATTCCTACTGAACTGTTTCATTGGTAGCTCATTGTACAGGTTTGCCAATCTACGGAAGAGCGTGCGCTGGATAATAGAGCGGCTGGCTCGGTCTATATAAAAAGAAGTGCTTGCTTCAAGTGGATTTAGAATAGGGGGATTGAGTTCCAAAATTTCCATGGGATAATTTATACCTTGTAGCTAATATAATGTTAACACGTTAAGCGTCAGGGTGTACTCCTGAAACTTTTTGTGCCAAGTCAAGACATTTTTCTTCAAGAACACTTAAAACGGCGTAAAGGGTTTCCCTATCGTGAACACAATATTCACACGGTTTATGAATATTGCCCTTAGGAAACTAAAATTATTGTAAACTTACAGCTAGTGTTGTAAAAAAGGGTTTTTTTTGCGAAGTTTTTTTAAAATAAAAACAGGAAGTGTGTAATGCTTTATTTTTTCTACACAGGAAGTGTGTAATGCTTTACGCTACAAATAATCAGTGTAATCAGCAGGATTAAAGCCCTCATACATTCATTCCAATTTACTATTTCCTACTATAAAAAAACACACACACACACACACACAGCTCACCGTTTGCGAATGTGTATCATTGTGAAAGGTATAATGATAGTTTTCCAGAAGTCTCAAAAGGGACACAAGTGCCAACAGACAACCAATAAAGTTAATTTATTTAACTTTTAATAGATGATAGGGCAATGCTTATTGACGGTAGTTACTAAGTCGAAATTCACATTTTTTGAGTTGTCTCACATTGGAAGTAAGTTCTAATTTTGTTACGATGGGATTATTTATGCATTCACTGCTACATTGCTATGCTTTCTGTATCTTCACCGTAACAAACATAAGGAATTAACTAAGGACATATAGACTGAAGTTATTTGCTACAGTTTGTAATAAAATACTAATAAATCTTCAGCCAACCGAAGAAATATTTTGAATTATAGGAAGAATGTAAGTCCTGTAAACTGAAAAACGTGAATTCTTACCGAAATATGCTCTCATCCCAAATACAATACGTTAATTTCTAATTACGATATTATTCAAGGAAGATATCTAATTTGGATCATAATTAGCATCCGCAAAATCAATCTGTAGCTCAGAATCGCGGGAAATAACCTGCTTCTATTTAAGGGTAGAGATTTATGTTTGCGTTTACTATTACATTGTGTTTCACTGTATAAACTCGGGGGCATTGCTGCCTCATGCTTCGGGCTCCAAGCCTCGTCCCATACTATGAAAATAAATAGAGATAGAGACAGTGTAACAAAACATATGTTATGCATATTTTAAAAGAGTTGTATAAATCCATAATGAATACTCTTTTAAACAAGAAACTACATATGTGTTTCTTCGAATGAGTTTGTTACAATAGAACTGTGAGAAATATTATTTCAAAGTATATCATAACGTAGCTGCGTCCCGCGAATTACCCGCGCTTTTTTAAAAGTATATTAATAGCACGACGTAATACAATGAGGATCCTTTGAAAATTTGAATTTTAAAATAGGATGGCAACGCTGACAACTGGGTGCTTGGATACAGGGAATAAACACACTGTGTTTCGATTGTGTCGAATATGTATACTCAAAGTTTGTGCGGATATGTCGAACTGGATGGAAGTAGTAAATATTTAATTTTAAAAATTGATTGGCAACACTGTCAACAGTGGGACCTGAAGTACCTCTCTGACGCGTCTCAGTACGTAAATATGAAGTTTAGTCCTGAAACGTTCAACGATAAGGAGGCAATTTCAAATTTTATTTTCTGAAATTGGTTGGCAACACTGAACTTGAATTTTATTTATGGCCTTTGGGCATCTAAGAGTCAGGTCGAGATAGGAGAGGGGAAAGGATTCGGGAAGGTGTCGGCAAGGGCCTATGTTGAAGATGCCATCGCGGCATTTGCCTGGTGTGACTGAGGATAAACCCTGGAAAAACCTCAGGCAGGATGGTCGGCCGCTTGAATCGAACCCACAACCTCCCGAATGCTACACCAACGCTCTACCACTGAGTTACGGCGACTCGGTTTAGCAACTCTGAGAACTCCGGCGCCTGAAGTACCCACATGAACAATGCCAGTACCTAATACAGATGCCAAATTTAGTGTAAATCAATGTGGATACGTCCAAGGGTAACAAATATGAAATATAGGATTTTTAAAATTGTCTGTTAACAAACTACAGTGCCTGTATGACCTGTCCCAGTACCTAATGAACATGCGTGTCAAATTTAGTGTAAATCAATGCACACGTGTAGGTTTGTATTAATAAAGGCGTTTCTATAAGTTGAATATTAAAATTGGCTGGCAACACTGACATCTGGGGCGCTTGAGGTCGGGGACAGCCAACGTTTTCTTCTATTGTGTTGAATAATGTTTTGGCCAAGTTGGGTCAGATACTGTATGGAAGAATTTAAAAAATAAATGATTTTTTTATAAAGTTGGCAACACTGAGAAACTGGGTAACCCGAATATCTCTCATATGCCAAAAAAATATTTGTAATCTTACAAAATCTAAGGTTTAATTTATGTTGTATTTGTCCTTAATTACCAGTATAAAAGTAATTCTTGGTTAAAGAGAAGTTAGTAGTATTACAAATTGCTGCCGTGAAAAAAAATGCTATTTTTTTTTGTCTATACAACACTACTTATAGCTAATACCCGACGTAAAATCCCTTAATTTGTTTTGCTTTTTCATGATTTAGAAAACTTGAAAATAATAATCCAAAATCTGGTAGCTCATTTTAGGTACATTTTGTCCTTACAAATTTGGCAGTAAAAATAAGAAGGGTAGAAAAATTTAAATTTCAGAAAAGATTAAAAGCATCATTATATTATTATTTTATTTATAGTTCATCTCGTATTTTTGTTTCTAATAGGATTGGGAAACACTAATTTCAGCTTTGATATATTCGCCCAAATGTGGTAGTGGCTACTTCATTTAAAGAGACTGAGAAGTTTGCTGCTTGACGGGAAAAAAGCACAAACTACCTTTAGAAAAGTAATACATGTTACATTGTATCGATTTTTGTCACTTATTTCAACTCTAGCGTTGTGAGCCCGGCAATAACCACTATTCAGTTATTATCATTTAACGAGGCGAGGGCTGTAGGAAGCGACATTGAAATAAACGATACTACAGTATTGTGCATATATTTTATTTACACGGTCTTCGACGAAGTCTTTTTGTGACCCAACCTGATACACATGACGCTTAACGTGTTAATGTACATGTGTTTGAAATTCCAGGCCATTCTTCTTCAGACGATTCTGGCGGAGGGACAAGTGAAGCTGAAAAATTCAACATCGGGCAAGGTCCACTTTTGAAGAATAAGTTATTTGCTACATGTTACATATGTGGCAAACAGCTAAGTAATCAATATAACCTGAGGGTGCATTTGGAAACTCACCAAAATTTGAACCACTCATGTAAAATGTGCAACCACGTGTCTCGTTCAAGAGACGCGCTGCGAAAGCACATCGCGTACAAGCACTCAGATGATAAAGAGAAATTCGTTGGGCGAAAAATGAATGTGAGTTTTACAAATGCAGCCTCGGTGTAGACCTCTGCATGGCTTATGTTAATGTTTGGTCCGTATTGAAAGGATGAGCAGAATTAATAAGATAAAAAAAAGACATAGTTGTAGGATTAATGGTAATGGGCATTGTAATGCACAGCACATATCTTTTTAAACTGGCATTTCAGAGCAGAAATCTGCCAGGGTTTTAAAAAAAACAAACACGCGATTAATGTTATTTTTAAAGACAACAGATGAAAGATAAGCAACATTTTGGAAAATGATACGTTTTCCAAAAATGAGAAAACGTCTTTGAGACAATCATTGTGCCTTCGAATCGTGTTAATAACCGTAGTCTGTGAGAAATAAATAGTCAGACAGTATTTTCTTTTCTGCATGTGTCCACTACAATGCGGATATAAAAGGAAATACTGATCATTGTGACCCTTATTTATGTATATAAATAGGAAGAATATATAGCAACAAAGAATACTTTTACTTTTGTGACTGAGTCATCTGGGCATTAAAGAATGATGGTGATTTGTACAGCCATGTTCTAACTTGAGGCAGTATATATATATTTAATAGTCACTTCTGTTTTTACCATTCTACCTCAAGTCGTTTAAGTCTTGAAATATTTCTTTACCGAGTAAGTAATAGTTGAAAGAAGGAGAAAAGAATTTATTGAAATCTACATGCTTAAATTCTGTTTTTTAGTTGTTCTTGTTTAATTTGTTTTAATGCACCTTTTTTTTCCCCCCGATAGTGTTTTATATTATTACCATTATTATTATTATTATGATTTACTATTATGATAATTGTACATAATGCTACGAATAGGTAGTGTGCCAGTAAATAGGTTGTGCATGTTTAAAAAAATGGCATGGTTACTTGCGGTCGAATTGCCCATGTGACACAGTCTTTCGTGCCATTTGTGTTCGTGTTTTTTTTTTTTTGTTTGTTTGGGAAGAGGATTGTCGCCGTGTTGATATCAGGGTTTTTCAAATTCCAGTACCTCATGTAGTCAATATATATATAATATATACCTATTTATAATCCACTGAGAGATTGTTACCAAAGGTAGTGTTAGTTAATTAGTGATTTTTTTTCATGCACAAATTATTGTATTGTTAAAAAAATGAAAATGTAGTGTGTTAAAAAAAAAATAAGGTTTGGTGAAAGATAGCAGTTTCAACGCGAGTCAACGAGATTTTAGATCATAGCATTGGAAGTTATTCGTTACATACATATAATATAACTCATCGCCTTGAAAATTTAGTGCCTTGCATCAGTCGATTGAATGCTGTGAATGATAAAATTAGAACACTATACGTTGCAGGTGTTCATTGCAGAATGCATTTCCAGATTACCATTCGGTTTTCTTTCTGTTCTCTATAGCAAGGAAACATAATTGTCTTTACAGTGTTGTAAGTGTGAACCAGTATCCGGGCATTAGTTGAGAATGACTTAGGAAAAGGCCGGATAAGCAATATAGAAAGTTAAAATTTTAATAGAGGAATGGAATTGTGCTTTGCGATACTTTCTGAGGGAATTTAGATGTACTTACTCTTAACACAATAAAATTGAATAGCTATTTCGTGTTAGGTCTTCATCTTCAATATTATAGAACGAAGAAATCAGTCACATGTAGAACAAATGCTAAGAGGAGGTGGAATCTCCACCATATTAAGATTCCTCCTCCTCTTAGCAGTTGTTTAATGTGGAAATTCCTCCTCCTCTTAGCAGTTGTTTAATATAGAAATTCCTCCTCCTCTTAGCAGTTGTTTAATATGGAAATTCCTCCT
>JAGDQP010051135.1:0-10830 GCA_022664845.1 Lepisma saccharinum | reverse complement strand
TTTTGTCTCGCACGCATTTAACCTCTAGAGTCCCGCCAAGGATGGTGTGAAAATCGTAGACCTTACTTTCATGACTTTGACAAGGTTGTATCATAAAGTGATGGTTTATACCTCAAAGAAACACTCATGTACACTATGAACAAAAAAAAGAAAGGCGAAAATATTCGTATAAAATTTTCTTTAGAAATTGCGAGAGTTGGCTTACTGTTGTAAATAGAGAAATACTGTTCGTTTTTTTCTAAAACTTCCGTTTTTAGAAAAAAATGAGCCTTCGTTTTTTTAAATTTCGTTTTTTTTAGGACAGCAATCTGTAATACTGCTAACGTTTCTTTACGCAAGAATTACTTTTATATAGGTAATTAAGAATAAATACATCATATATTAAACCCTAGATTAGAAATATTTTTTTTGATATATGTGAGATTTTCTGGGTTGTCCAGTTCTCAGTGTTGCCAACTTTTTAAAAATTCATTTCGAAGAAAACTTCTTCCATGCCATGTCTGCCCCAAACTTAGCTTAAGCACCATCCAACACAATAGAAGAAAATTTTGGATCTCCCCAATCTCAAACACTCTAGCTGTTCAGTGTTGCCAGCCTATTTTAAAGTTCAACTTATAGAAGTGTCTTTATTAATAACAATCTACACGTGTGCATTAATTTAGACTAAATTTGACATACATGTTCATTAGGCACTGGGACAGATCATACAGGCACTCCAGGCACTCTAGTGTAAGGCCTCTCGAGCTCTGAACCCGGAACTCAGAACAATTTATATTGAAGACACATATATGTGCCACATAATAGTTTTCAAGGAACAATTCGTATGTTATACAATGAATATAAGACGATGGTGCTGTCTAAGCACCACAGACTAACAGATTACATAAAATTGCAACTTACGCGGAAAACTATAGAGACAGGCAACAAACAATGCCTGTCATACAATTTTCATATAACAAATCATGTTGACTATGTGCATGTGCATAGCGCAAAAGAACTCTTAAAGAACGGACGGTTTAATTAAAAACAAGGTTCTTGAAACTGCATGGGCCAACATCTCCCCTCAAAGAGTGCTGACCCAGGTAGTTTCCAAGCGCCTTTGTTTCCCGAAAAGGGAAAAAGAGAACGAACAAATAGGTAGAATATTGTAGGACTTGGACAGCCAGGTAGCAATATGCAGAGACAGACAAACTCTCGTTCTGAGACACGAGACCATCGCTTTACCTAGTACCAGTTACCGAGCCGACAGGCGTCAGCTGCTTTCGAGACTTCAGCTAACCCGTCTGATGAGTTAAGCGCTAAGATTTGTAACCTTTTCCTTTTAAACATGAACTAAAACCATGTTTCGGAAAATCCTCTTGTATTTTATTCTGTACTAGTTACATCCTCTTGATTCCCAGTATAAAGGCCGAAAGGCCATAAAATCATACGGTCGGTGGTTTGTCAGGGTTGTCAAATAAAAATCTATGATTTCATATTTGTAAGCGTTGGACGTATCCGCATTGATTAACACCAAATTTGACATGTGTATTAGGTACTGGGACAGTTCATGTGGGTATTTTCAGCTCCGCAATTGTCAGTGTTGCCAACTTATTTTAGAAAATAAAATTTTTAATTGCTTCCATATCGTTGACGTGTCATAGACGTACTTCAGGTACCACAGTTGATAGTGTTGTCAATCAATTTTACAAATTTAATATTTATTACTTCCATTCACTTTGACGTATCCACACAAAACTTGGAGTATGCATATTTGACGCAATTGAAACATCCTGTGGTTGTTTCCTGTACCCATGCACCTAGTTGTCAACCTTGCCACCATATTTTAAAATTCAGTTCTTCAAATGACCCCCCCCATACTGTTACGAGCCGATAGCAATTCCCATACTTTCAAAAAAGAGCGGGGGAGCCGAGAGACGTGGCTACGTTATGATATGCCTTGAAATAATAATTCTGAGAGCTCAATTGCAACAGACTCATTAGAACAGTGGTTTCCAGCTTTAGACGTCCTGTGAGCCACAGTTATATCCAGGAGTTAAGTGGCGGGCCGCATCTAAATCAAGCATATTAAAAAGAACAACTTTTAAATTAGGAAAAGTGGTAAATTATAACCATTAAATTAATGTTAAAAATTGCAAGAATCTGGTCACTTCTAAGATTTTTTTATAGTTTTTTAAAAATATATTGGGGCCGCGGTGGCTTAGTGATAGAGCCCTCAATTATGGTACTTTAGGTCTTCGGGTCGATCTCAACTCATGCAATGCGGGCTTTTTGGTGGGCAAACACTGTGTGTGTGGAGTTTCTCGAGGTTCTCTCATTTCCTACCACTTTCTTCATTTCACAAATTATCCCAAATTATCATTCATACTGCCTGAACCAAAGTTGCGTAAAGCTTTGAAATAAATGCAAGTGTAAATTTGAATAATACAATATTTTAAAATCATTTTTACAACAATTCTATGTTACCTGCTACTTAAACTTGACTTTTGAAACCTGATGAGAGAAACATTGGGCTTTCAATTCAATATCTATCTACATAAATATAAAATCCCTAATTTCTGTCTGTCCATCCGGGAGCTTTAAGACACTTCCCGTTGGCCTATTGACCTAGAAATGTGAAATTTGTCATGAAGGTTCGTGGTCACGTTAACATTTCGCGAAAAATCTAAAATTTGCAAATATTCCCTTATGTACCCCCAAAACACCTCAATTAATATTCAATTCATTGTTGATAACAATGAAATAAATAAATTGTTGCCATTTCTAATTACGATCAACAATACAAATTAAATAAATAGTTCTCAGGCAATTTGGGATTATCCAATTATTCAACGGCGTTCGTAGATCAACGAGGCCTTCACGGTCTCTCTTGTGTTCGTAGTGCTGGTAGACAGTAGACACATGCGTCATGCCAGTGTAAATTACGTAATTCTTCGTGCGCTTATTTCAGCTGAAGTACCTTCAGTGCGTGAACCATCTGGATGTAGTTGTTCCGATGGTAAGAGACCTGACAGTATGACTATAGTGAAAAGAGGAAGATCTTTATTATGGGATTTTATTTGTGTTGATACGTTTGCCCTCTCGAATCTTCCTCACTCATCTTTGCGAGCTGGTGGTGCTGCTTCCCGTCGAAAGGTCGAAAAAAACAGAAAATACAGTACCCTGTTGGATACATTAATCTTCATTGCCATTGCAATCGAGTCAAGCGGTACTTGGAGCACCGACGGCTTTAATTTCATCAAGGAATTTGGACGACGCATTGGGCTTGTTTCCGGCAATCCTCGCGCCACTGCTTTCCTATCGCAGCATATTAGTATCGCCGTTCAGCGTGGTAAAGTTTCTTCAGTTCTTGGAGCGCTGCCTCCGGTGAAGGAATTGAATGAGATTTTTTCTTCTTTAATGCTGTTTCTCTTATTGTTTTTCTTTAAGGCTGCGTTGATAAAAAATAAACTACTTATTTATTTAAAAAAATAGTTTAAAATTGTTGTATTCAAATTTTGGTTGTTGCAAACCAGAAGTATTTATGTTAAATGTCTAAGAGCATAATAAAAGTAATGGATGTAATAATAGTTTTAAAAGTACTAGTAATAGCAGAAGTTTTTATAATAATAATAATAATAATAGTAGTAGTAGTTATAATTGCAGCAGTAGTTATAAAAAAAAAACTTTGGTAAATTGAATTTTGTGTGAGCTATTTGAGTAACTTGGACTTCGGCCCGTCACGATTATATGAGTGCAATGCTTATTAAAATCCACAAGCACGCATGCATGCAAAATTTATTTCACTATAAACATCATAGTTAATTCAAATTTGTAACAGTGTTAGTACAAAAATTGAAAATAAATTAGGTTTCATACAGTATATACGTTTACAAATTCCACTACAGCATCTGAAAACAAAATTCCCAGAATGTAGGAAAGCCTTCTACTTTCCGTTTAGGAGTTTTGTGCTAAGGGGAGGTCCACCTCAAATAACTTAGCTCCTACTTCACCTAGAGCTTTGAAATAAAAAAGTCGATTACTAAGTTGCATATCGCAAATCCAATGGTAATACTTTCGGTGTCAGTGGAGGACCGGGAATACCCATACCGGGGGTCAACTTCAAAATTGTAAATGGAAAGGTGGGGTAACTTTTCACTTCTTCGGAACAAGAAGTGAAAATGGAACAACTTTGAGAGGAAGCATAATGTAATACTTCCTGCAGTTTTGCCCATATAATATGGATCTAAACTTCTGCCTCCATCTTGGGCAATAACTGAATTTCGATATCTTCCGTTGTCATCCACTTATAGAAGCTGAATAAACGATAATATGTGGTGAGCAAGACAAGCGAAGCTTGTAATTTCAATCAAACAATGCACAACGTGTAACACCTTCACTTGAAATGATAGCTGCTGCTGAGTGTTTTGTAAGCAAGAATTATTAATTTTAATAATGAGTCGATTTCTAGGTTCAATGAAATTGTAACATATAAACGCTATAGTAAATCTTGCTTCCACAAGGAAAATTAAGGCTGTTTGAGTCCGCCTTCCTTCGCGTCCAAATAATATTTACGCAGTCGATAAAAATAATTGTCGATAGGATAGATTGTTTTGAAATTGCATTGAATTCCGTCGGGTGTTCCAGAAGTAATGAGTATCTAAGCAATCGAACTATTGTAACAATTCTTTACGTGATTGTCAACGTTCTATAGTAAGCGTTGCTAATAAATAGCATCTACATACCAATCGACAATTAGATTTATTTACATTAGGTTTGGTTAGTTCACTGAATTCACGAAGAAACATCCTGTTTCACTATTTCTCTGCTTGTCGAACCACTGTTTTTGCCTTTCTGCATGTTTAAATTTCACTGTTTCCTTGTCATTTTAGCAGTTGCTAACCGTGGTTGTCAACGGTTTTCAACGTTCTTCAATAACCGTTGCTAAGCTACATTCACAAGCACGAAATCAATTAGTAGGAGTAAGGTTAGATTTAAAATAAATATGCAAACTTAGGTTTCTTTATAAATTTCACTCACTTCGGGGAAAATGATGAAACAACTTATGTTCTTTTATTGAATTTGAACGTTATGATATCAGTATGAGTAGAAGAGAAGTCCAACATAGTATTTAAACCGCTAACAGTGTTCAAAAACAGTAGAAATGAAAACAGACCTCATAGCGGAATCAAATTCCTCTAACATTTTTTCTAAATAAGTCAGCTCTTTGCATACTTCCCTCTATAAGACGAACTAATCAACCTAGAATTCACCACCAGAATTTGGTTGCATATCGAGTTCCACCAGGTCACCTACCAGTAGCACATTCTCTAATTCAAAATCCTGTACGCATTACAAGAGGTAGTAAAAGTATCTTAAACTTGATTTTTTTTTAAAAATAGCAATATCTTTGTTCTTCCTACACAGCGTAATATTTTTTACATGTATCGAGGCATTGCATTTCTGGACTCAGGTTTGGCTTGGATGTAAGTATATCCCCTTCCATAACATTTGATGCTTCTTGGTGACTATTTTTACATTCCTTTTCACAGCTTGTGTATGGCATGGTAATCTCTACACGTCCCCTTACTGCATGCAGTAGTTCTCATATTTTCTTCGATTTCTCCAGCTGAAACACAATGTGTAGCTTCACTCCACCCCGTTTCTGTTGTAAGTATCTGTCGTCGTACACCGTACTGGAAGGAGACTTTGAAGTTGTCTTCCTCTTGATGGTCCTAAGTCGTATTCTGCATCAATGGCACTACAAGATTCCTCTAGTTTCTTGATAGAATCTTCTGGGGATAACTTATGAGTTGGTCTTGAACAAATCTCTGATAAGTCAGCAACTTCTTGATCGTCCCCATCAGTAGTTTCTGACTTCTTAAATCTAGCCTTGGTCTTCAGTTTACGTTTTCGGGCAATCCAGATGTTTTCGTTGTTGAAATGCCAATATTACTTATTACCATGCTTCGAAATGATCACTGGTCTATTAAGAATTGTAATTCACAAAACGGAACCTTCCGTTCACTATCACAAGGCAGAAAACTGCTGGCCGTGTACATTTACATGTAG
The DNA here is from genome assembly GCA_022664845.1 of Lepisma saccharinum. Classification (NCBI taxonomy): domain Eukaryota; kingdom Metazoa; phylum Arthropoda; class Insecta; order Zygentoma; family Lepismatidae; genus Lepisma; species Lepisma saccharinum. The sequence goes on along the minus strand of JAGDQP010051135.1, from coordinate 4,779 downwards.
ATATCTCAGGTAGTGTTTTCGGCATATCGCACAAATTGCTCTCCAATCTCTTTTTTAAATGTCTTTAGGTTTAAGTTACAATGCTTCTTGTAATGCGTACAAGGTTTTGATAGAGAATACACTACTGGTAGATGGCCGTGCCGAACTCAATATGCAACCAAATCCTGTTGTGTGTTCTGGGTTGATCCTTATAGCTGGGATTATGCAAAGAGCTGTATATTTTGGTGAACTTCTGTCCCTCCAATTAAATTAACATTAGCTTACGCGTCTGAACACTTTTGTAAGCGTTCTTACCAAAACTCAGTCCGTGAAGTGCGTTGAAGGTAACAGCTTTAAGCTGGTTGCGCAGGTTGCAACTATCAGTACAGCGAAACTAAGAGCGATGCCGAAACCGAAAGAGTTGGTCGGAAAATTGAAAAAAAAAATGTGTGAAGTCACTGTCAAGACTGGCACCTTTTCGGTACTATTCGACCCACCTTAGAGTACAGGTTCTCTTTGTTTTATAATCGATAAACCAAAAGGCCGAGTATGAAAGCAGACACTACACTACCACATTATTTAAACTGCTTTAAATATCTTTAACAACCACCTCATTTAGTTGGCAATTTTCCAGTGAATTATTTAACTTATAACTGTTAACTGGAGATTGTAGAACTAAAATCCTACGTTATACGTAAGATAAAATTATCCGAGCGCTTATCGACACTCCCGGTCCGCCACTGACACTAAAACTATTACCATTGGATTTGCCAAACTCAACTTAGTAATCGACTTTTTTATTTCAAAGCTCTAGGTAAAATAAGAGCTGAGTTGTTTGAGGTGGTTATTTTGGGTGGACAAAGACAATACTGCGACCCGAAAACCATGACTAGTAATAACCGCGATGTCAAATTCGCAGCTCACGAAACACCGACAAAAATTTGTTTGTTCCCAATTCGTCACAAGGGTATTCGACATTTCGTTCATGTTCGAATTCTCGAAAAAAAAATTGAAACATAGTGGGTATCAATCGATCATGCTGAACAGTAGAACAGAAAGTTTCCTTTTTTGTACTTTGCGCTTTTTGCCTGTCGCGGTTTTTGTATCACTGTTCTGTGCGTTGCTGGTTTATATGGTTCTACCACGATACAGCGACGTAAAAAGCGCGACTACAAAAACTGCGACTACAAAACACCGACGCATAAAATAGTGATACAAAAACAGTGATGTGTAAAAACAGCGACAGAAAAAACCGCCACTGGCAAAACAGCGACAGGCAAAAATCGCGACACACAAAAGCCACGACAGGCAAAAACAGCGACACACAAAAGCCACGACAGGCAAAAACAGCGACACACAAAAACCGCGAACTGCAAAAACGGCGAAGCACTAAAGTCTCGACAGGCAAAAACCGCGACAAACGGAAACCACGACAGGCAAATACTGCGACATACACAAACCACGACAGACAAATCGGTGACCCAGTACCGCGACAGGCAAAAAGAGCTACAGAGAGAAACTGCTACATACCAACCGCGACAGGCAAAAACCGCGACAGTCAAGTACAGCTGCTGAAAACAGCGATAAACGAAAACTCGGACGGACAAAACAGTGACCAGAAAATCGCGACAGGCATAAACTTCGACAGACAAAATCAGATATTAAAAAGCAAAGCATAAATACCGCGATGCTCAAAAACAGCGATAGACAAAAAGCGCGACGCAGAAAAGAGCGACCCACAAACCACGACAGATAAAAACAATGACATGCAAACCACGATGACCGAACAGTGAAGCACAAAACAACTGTCAAAAGTCACGACGCACAAAATCAAAGACAAAGAAAACCATGACAAACAAACGTAAAGCTGCCTTCATCAAAGGAACTTAATGTTATACATCTTTTCAACGAATTGTACACAAATGAATATTTCCTGGCCACAATCAGGCACAAATGAAGCAGAAACAATTGGCGTAAATGTCACTTTTAAATTAACATTTTAGACGAATTTGAGCCTGAAGCTCCTCCCTCCAATATTAACTGTCATAATTTTGCCACAAATTGAGCTTAAACTAATTTTTTGTGGCATACTCCAGCACAAGTAAAGCGCAAACAATTGACATGAATTCAGTTTCGAAATTTATACTTTCGACTGAATAATGGTAAAGCTAACGTCAGAATTGAGTGTCGCATAATTTTGCGACGATTTGAATACAAATGGAACTTTTCTGTACAATATTCAGCAGAAACGATATACAAACAATTATCATGAATTGCTTTTCGAAATTTGTATAAAGTCATCTGGGGTGAAACACCAACTTCTTTATTTTTTTCTTATTTATGACTATGAATGGAAATCTCCAGGAAAAAAGACCATACCAAATGCGAGGTACTGTACATCTTTCAGTATTTCTGCCTGGACTCTAGATTATATATATATATACTGTAGGAGATACACTGATGTTTGCAAAGTAAGAGCGATATATGCATAGTACCTCACCATCCGGTTAAGACGTCCATCGTCGTGGGGTAATATGCTCATGCACACCAACACTATACTAAACAAGGTGGAAGGTCATAGCAATGGAAATGACGTTACGATAGAAAATAGTCATACTACAGGAAATTATATTACGGTACAAGTCACAAAAACTAGCCTATAAAGCATCATCTAATCGATTTTCCAAATTTGAGAAGCGCACTTGCATCATAGATATCATATACAGTGACGAGTTAAATATTTGATAAATGTCTTGTCATCGAAGTTCGATCTGGTTTGGATGTTTAGTCGTCATTCGCCGATAACTCTGTAACGTGCGTTTTCTGTGTGAATATAACTGGGTCAAATAGTATGTTGCAATTAGTGAATATGTACTCATGTGTCAACCAGATCCTTGAATACCACTAACTAATCGGTACTAATGTCCATTTCGTAAGTGGGGGACGTATTCGGGTGCCTACCCCTTGGCCACGGTCCTGAGTCTGTATGAGTTTTAAAAGGAGAGAGAAGGGAAAGTCCATTCCCGTCATTTAAAGTTTAGTAATATAGTTTCTATTTTTCCAGCGGCTGAACAGTGACGATTTCTCCTAAAACGGTTTGTCCTTAAGATCAAGAATTTCAAGAAAAGGAGTTCCGAATCCAAACCATAAACTATACCTGAGAAACGTCTTCTCGCTGAAATTCGATTTGTTTTTGTTTTTGTTTTTCTGGATATTTAGTTGTAATTCGTAGATAACTCTTTAAATGTGTGTTTTCTGTGTGAATATGTGACTGGGTCAGACTGTCGGTTGGAATTAGGGAACGTCTGCCCAACCAGCCTCTTGTTTACAGCTACTTAATCAGCACTATTGTCATTCCGTAAGGGGGGCACGTGCCCGGGTCTCCCCTTAGTTACGGGATTGAGCTCATCTTTGCGAAACCTTTCCAACTACGCCTCAACCACCTTCCCAGTCCTAGTAGTTCCTAAGTTGAATATCGTTCCCCCGTTATTTCGGAACCCGCCCCTGTGATCTGAATTATCTATCTCATCGAGACCTTTCCAAAAACATCTCAACCATTACTAGTTACCTAGCATTAGTAGTTACTGATTTGGAGGACAGAGTGGTTCTATAACCCAAGTAGCAACTGATCGTATGTTTTTGCGTTAGATTCAAGTTCGCCAGTACTGTTCGCCGTACGTACTAAATAGCCTTTGGCTATAACGTTGGCCAGAACAGTGATGCCCAACGTTGGACCAACTACATGATATTTTTAATGTGCATTTGGCCCAACGTTAGGCCAACAGTTAGTTTTCAGTTGTATGCAACTAAAATAGTACAAAATTACATTCTATGTCCCAACAGACATCAGTTAGTTGGATGGTAATGGAAACCACACCGATGCCCAACGTATGCCCCTTATGTACCTTATAGTTGTGCGTTAATGAAAATTACACCAATGACCAACTGATGCCCTTTATGTACCTTATAGCTGGACGTAAATGAAAATTACACCAATGCCCAACGTTGAATCTGCTGAATATTCTTAAGCTTTATGCACACTTGCTAAATCAACAATGGCCACCCACTTATTTAATTCTTATTTGTCTGTAACATAACAGGAGATGTTGCATGTACACTAACGAATATTTTATCTTTAATAATGCTTTTCCTACACTGCTTTCAAAGCAGCGAGAGCACATTATGAACAAAGTACTTTGTAAGTTATACAAGCATAGTCTCCTGTCTTGTTACAGACAAATAAGAATGAAATAAATGGGTGGCCATTGTCGGTTTGGCAAGTGTATATAAAGCTTAAAAACATTCAGCAGACCCTAAGTTGGATAAAAGATATGCATGGCATGCATACGTCATTAAAAATGTATGTAGTAGTGAAATGAAGTTTTTATAGCCAGTATGCCTGATATTGCACTGTTATTCCAAATAAAACGTGAAACTTGATATGATATGGAGCAGAGTATAAATGAAAAACAGGTATAACAGAGAATATATTTAATGGTAGCTGATATAATCAAGCAGTACATAAAAAAGTTTATTTTCTCCTTGTTCCTTGAATACGTGTATTTGTGGCAGCTGATATAATAAAGTAGTGCATAAAAATAAAATAAAGTTAATTCTAAGCTTTCTCTCTCCCTTAAATACACATGTTTGTAATGTCAAAGAAATATCTTACTAAGTCTTTTCTTTCCTTTTTGTTAAATACACATTTTTAGCGTTAACTAAAAAGGCATATAGTGGCTGATGCGGCGTTGGACCAATACTTCGTACGACCAACAGCCTCTCAAGCAGCAAGAACCGGCG
>JAGDQP010051134.1:0-14082 GCA_022664845.1 Lepisma saccharinum | reverse complement strand
AGGGGTGCTGACATTTGACTCACCACGCTGTCAGCTAATGCGGGTTGGTGAGCAGCCCATCCATGTTCGTTCGCCAAGCAGTTGCTTGGGTACTAACAGGCCCCACGACGTGAACGTATGGATTGGACATTAGGCGTCTACCCCGGTCGGTTCCCTTAAGTCTCAGCAAGAGTAATTAAGGGGTCTCCTCCCAGTTAGTGGCAGAAGCCTTTTGGGGCGACAGTCCCGGTTTCCCGGTCCTGTCCCGGTTTCCCGGCCATATATATATATATATATATATATATATATATATATAGGGTGTCCGGTGAGGAAGTGCAAATATTTTGGGAGGTGATTCTAAGCAAAAAAGTATATGTGAACCCCCCTATTCCCACTGGTTTCCGAGACAGGGGAGGGAGGTATCTTTTCTGCCCATGTTACCTGCTGCGTTACGGTTAAGTGCATATAGCACACCCTGTACAGGTGGTGTAAAGACGCAAATCATAACCCATTCGAAAGGGAATGTAGTAAGCTTTCTGACGGTGCACAGATTATTGCAAGTAAGACCAAACAAGAGAAGTAGCAGAGGGAAAAATAAAAATTCCCCTTTTTGAACAATTATCGCCTGTTATGGGGTGAAAACACTCAAAAGGTCAACCAACACAACTAACATTGTAAGTGGATACCACACTCTATGCCGAGGATAGTGGTAAAGATTCACGTTGTTGTCATGTACAGAAGTGAAGAGAAACGTCATAACTAACTCTACTGTAATTGCAAGAATAACTGTGCTCTACTGTACAGCAATACTGTAATTGCAAGGAAAAATAAATGTACAAGAACAATGTCATGCACATATCTTTACAGATACATACGAACATGAAAATACAGAAAACAATGGATATTAATCGTCCTGACATTAGTTGCCCAAGTGACAGTGTTTCCACCCCATAACAGGCGATAATCGTTCAAAAAAGGGATTTTTCGAGGGAAATTTTTATTTTTCCATCTGTTACTTCCCTCTTTTAGTCTTACTTGCAATAATATGTGCACCGTCGAAAAGCTTACTTCATTCCCTTTCGAGTGGGTTATGATTTGTGTCTTTACACCACCTACAGGGTATGCTATACCAAGGCCACCTAGCCTCGGCTATGCGCCCCTAACCGGAACGCAGTAGGTTTCATGGACAGAAAAGGTACCCACCCCGCTATCTCGGAACCCAAGCGGGGGGGTGGGGGGGTGTAGATACCTTTTCTGCCCACGAACCTCGGCATAGAGTGTGGTATCCACTCATTTATTTTGGTCGGCCTAGTGACAGTGTTTCCACCACATAGCAGGCGATAATTGTTGGGAAAAGGGAATTTTCGAGGGAAATTTTTACTTTTCCTCTGTTACTTCCTTCTTTTGGTCTTACTTGCAATAATCTGTGCACCGTCGAAAAGCTTACTTCATTCTCTTTTTAATGGGTTATGATTTGTGTCTTTGCATTTTTTCTTTTTCCTTTTGTACATTTGTAAATAAACTTTATTTTGTAGGGGCCATTCCAGTAACTTTTTGACCTCGGCCCGTTACGATTATTCGTCACGTTCTAGTTAAAATCCACAATTTCAAACATCCATGCTCCCACCGGGATTCGAACCCGGGACCTTCGAGTCGCTTGGGTTAGCTCGCTAGCCCACACGGATACCAGGTCGGCTTTTGTACGTTTGTAACGCAGCTAACGCCTTTTCAGACTGGTTCAGTGACCTTGATTCATTCGACCGTTTTTAATCTGGGCGCTGACAGTTAAACAGGAATCTGACGAAGCTAAAAGTGAAGGGAAAAGTAATAAATGAAAACCACAAGTGTTAATAAGAAAATATTTATATTATTAGGGGAAATAAGCATAATGATAGTCTTGGGCACGCAGGTTCCTTTCATTCGGTTGGCTTTTGCAATTTTACGCTAGCGTCTGATCAAATCGGTACAATGTTATCGGACCCTCCTTAAATTGATATTAACTAACTTGTGCTTTTTATCTATAATACGTGTAGGAAGTTCGACGGTCTAACTTGAGATATTCTGGTATACAATGGAAGTTTCGTTACTTTGACATACCAGGTGTGCCTTAGATGCCGCTGGGAACAAGTGTTGGTTCACAGTCTCGTCTCATTTTGTTGCTATGACAGTACCTTTTAAAACATTATTGTTGTGTAAATGATTTCGAGTTCACGTCATATTTTATGTGTGTGTGGTAAGCATGTCAAGTTTCGAGCCAAATAGCATTTGCGGCACGTTCAGCTTTTCTTGTTCAATCAAAAGAAAACGCGAGTGAAAGCCGTCGTATGCTTGTGGAAACTTACTATGACAGTGTTCCAATGCAAGACACTTGCGTGCGTTGGCTTAGACGATTCAAAAGTGGTGATCGTTCGACTTGAAAGACTAAGAACACCGAGGTCAACCAAAAAAATTTGAAGATGCCGAATTGCAAGCATTGTTGGACGAAGATGATGCGCAAACTTAATAACAAATGACAGACACGTTCTTGGTCGCCGAACCATTTGTGATCGTCTGCATGCCATGGGAAAGATCCAGCAGGCAGGAAAATGGGTACTACATCAGCTGAAAGACAGACAGATGCCCAGTTTTTCTTTCTCGGCATGAAAGAAAGATTTTTTTTTCCATCGGATCGTTACTGGAGACAAAAATGGATATATTTCGATAATCCAAAACGCAGAAAATCATTGGTTGACCTAGGACAGCCGTCAACATTGACCGCAAGACCGAATCACTTTGGAAAGAAGACAGTGCTGTGTATTTAGTGGGATCAGAAGGGTGTCGTGTATCATGAGCTTCTAAAAACATGTGAAACAGTTAATACTGTTCGCTACCGTCAACAAATGATCAATTTGAACCATACATTGATCGAAAAGCAACCAGAATAGGCTGCAAGACACGGCAACGTTATTTTGCAGCACGACAACGCCCCATCACAAACAGAGAAAGCGGTCATATACACCATTCCTGCACTAACTTGACTGGGAACTCGCCCCCACACACCATACTCACCAGACTTGGCCTCTTCCGACTACTACTTGTTTTCATCGACGTCTCACGCACTTTCCATGCAAAAGTTCAACAATTACGTAGATGTCGAAAAGTGGCTTCATGGCTGGACCACCTCAAAAGATGTAGTTTTTCTGGGAGGGCATCCACAAATTTCCAGAGATGGAGAAAATGTGTGACTAGGGATGGCTTATGTTTGAATAAACCACTTTGTACATTCCTCCCACATTGGACGTTTTTTTTTCTTCAGAAAAAGAAAGAATTATTAACCGGCACACCTGATATTTGGGTATCATCTAGTAAGGAAATGTGTTTCTAAGAGCAATTTTATTCTTTGTAGACCAGTCGATCCTTCCTGAAGTTCCCGACTAATGCGCATTTATTATCATTCGTTAATTTTGTTTTAGTGTGATAGAATTTAATTTATTGATGTCACTTATGCATCTGTGGCTCAGGCCGAGAGGGTAGCGGGAAGGAGTCGGCCAGGGTCTACGTTGAATGTTTCATCCCGACATTTGCCTGGTGCGACTAAAGAAAACCGGGGAAAATCACAATGTTTGGCCGCTAATATGGAACCCAGGGTTTTCCGAATGTGAAGTCAACAGTCCAGCAACTGAGCTACGGCCGCTCGATTTTTAATTTGATGTTTGCACGAGTTATGCGATTTGATATCAGTCAGTTTTCTCGGAAAGGGAAGTTCCCGACCGAAGTGAAACTTATGACATAGGAGTATTTATTTATTGAGGGAGAAATTAGCCACCATCCTGTTTATTTACAGAGTAAGTGAAAGAGAAAAGGTGTTCTTTCTTCAAAAGTGGACACCTGCAGTCCAAAAAGGATATAAATCTTGAAATTAACCGTAGTTGTTTCTACTAAAATAACCTTTTTTTTTTTGACGTAGTTTCATAAGCAAAATGTATGTAAAATGAACAAAGGTATGATAAACAATAATTTTTCCTTTTGGAAATAAGTGTAAAAGTGTCAAGAATTGCTGTTGCAAATGTTAGTGAAGTTATATACACTATATTTTCAAAATTGTCCAAACACAATTATTGTATCTCATTTTATGGTTGTATTGCAGAACCACCGTGAAAATCAAACAGCACACATCTACCGGCGAATAGTTATCACTGATATCCAGTCCCTGACACATTATGATTGTCCATAGCAATAGACTCTCAGGCTGACGGACAATTAATTTCCTTTGACAGCAAGCTTGAGAGCTCGTGGATCGGTTCCGTGAGTCCTTTGAAGTGCAGGGAGGGTGTGATGGTATCATGCATTTCACAATCTCAATCTCGCTGACCGTAGGCTGCGGTTGATCAAAGTTGGCAGAAGTCCCTCAGACTCGTGGATTCCGATCAGATTCCGTTTGAATGAATTCCTTGCGTTCTCCCATCGTGACTCGAAGGAAAGCTGTCTACACAGTGCTTCTCTTTCAGCGTGAGTGACGTGTATCTGCAAACATGTTGCTGAGTATGTCACCCCACTTTACTTTTGATGAACCATAAATGCCAGCCTACTTTACTGTTAACGAACCATAAATGAGTAAGCCGTACTTTTTAAATATTATAGTTAGGAGTTTTCATTACTGATATTAATTTCTGTAGTCAGTCAGTAATGCACATATTTTCGTAACCACGGAGTGATTGTTGAATTTTTTCGTGTGATATTATTATATACTGTTCTTTTTCACCATTGTTAACTAACTGTTGCCTAGAAGTTAACAAACAAGTGAATCAACTCCCGAGAGTGCTTTGTTATGCATAATAAACACTATTAATAAATTTAAAACATTGAGGTTTCCCGTTTATTGGTCAAGATATTCAGTACATACGAGTTACCGAGGTAAATGTGATCGCATCTGTGGAGTGTTAAATAAGCAAGATTTCAAAATAGGCATTTCAACAACGCTCTATGTACAGCTTAATAAAATAGTAAGCGGTCTGGAACTAGAAAACTGCTCCATTGTTAGACAAAACTTCCATCTCCTCTTTCTAAACAATTAACTTGCGGCTAGTGTGAGTGATGATCCAGAAAGGCATAGAACCTAGTAAATAGAGAACCAAACATTCTTTCTTATAGGGCCATCTAAAAACAATGTGCCCTTGGTAAAAGCAGTGGCAGGTAGTGGTCACTGGAATTTAACAAAAATCAACGAAAAGGAAGCGCGTGTGAAATATTAACGTTCATATTCCAACAACAGATACAGTTTCTTTCTTGACTGGAGGGTGAAGTGTGTGTTACCAAATATCAAATTTTGTGATTGGTGAAATTACTATGATCCGTGGTCGTGGTCCCGGAAGAAAATTAACGTATAAAAATCTTGATTTCCGAAACAGTGATGCTTTCATGTTTAAATCGAATGGTAGTGCTATAATACTGGAAATACAAAAGATAATAAATTGTACATATTACTAATAATTTAATAGCACTATTTTTGTCCGAAGTAACTCTCAGGCACAACGCGCCTAGTTGTTTGAAGAAATAAAAGGCAGAAACTGGCTGGTACATTTTGCGAGCACATACTTAATAACTTAATCATAGTTTGGAATTACATTAAAAACCTGCCTTTAGAAATGTATGAAACTACGTCAACATTGTCCGATTCCTCAGTTTCAAATTCACCGCTACAGCTTTTTAAACTTCCTTATGGGCAGCTATAATCCAAGCCTGTCCACGGTACCGTCATGCCGAGTGGTTATAGTTGGTAGAACGTGCACCTCGTATTCGGAAAACTCTCTCTGGGTTTGAACCCAGCAGCCAGCCATCCTGACTGTGAGGGATTTCCCAGAGATATTACCATGAACAGGTTAGTACTGGGATAGTACCTTCAAACTAGACCCTGACCGATTCCCTTCCGTCCTGAGTCAAAAATGCCTGAAGGCTGTAAATAGAATGAACAAATTCTAGGTACGGCACCTGTTTCACCTAATGAAACTGAAAAACTAATAAAAATCAGTGTGGCTGCCAGCAGGACTCGAACCTGCTTTCTTCTTCAGCGGCGTTACAGAATCCGCGACTATAAGCGTATCGGAACTTTTCAAGACCTCAATATAGCCTTAATGCTTTCGTTGGGGAATTTATTTCAGAAAATACTTTGTTTGATAGATTGAAGATAAACATTTTGACGTTTATTTCAGTATTGCGATAACCGACACCGATTGACAGGTATAAACGCACACTCTTAGAAAAAAATCGTAAACATTTTTGTTTCCACCGCCGTAAAAGTACTTTGTGATTGCACTTGAGAAACTCTGCTATAGAGTAATTGCAAGAAGAAATCAGACTATCCTTTTATAATATGTAGAAATCTCCATTTTTCGCACTATGCGATATAACAGGACATCAAATTTAGCAATATAATACTTATTTTCTTATATGAATGTTAACAGTGAGTGTGTGCCGGATTTGTAACGCGACGAAACGATATATGACCATAGACTAAATAATAAAATAGACTTATCACGCCTAAACATTTTCATCTGCGCCAAGGAATACGTGATTTTCAAGCCTGCCGCTAGATGACTCTGACGACTGCTTTCAGTTGCTGGTTCTTTCCATTGGTAGCCACCAAACGGCAGACGAAAATAGGTAAGCGGTATAAGTCTATATTGTTATTTAGTTTATGATATGACTCTCAGACCGCGAACTTTGTGTCATATTATAAGTTAAATAATTGACTTTCGGGATGGGGAAGACCCATTTCTTATCCACACACGAGAAAACCCGTGCCTAAGACAAGTAACTATTCCAGCTTTACTTATTCGTATTTTTAGTGAGTATTCATTTTACGAAACACAGCTGTTACTGCTTGGTACACCACTACTGGTACTGATAGGACAAAGAAGTTAAGCATGCCGTGAGTTAAATTTAGTGTTTGCGTCGTAATTGTTTCACTAGTTGACCAAAAATAAATAGATCGTAAAAGAACCTCACAATACTAAATGATTGTACTCAACGTGTCGCATGCATTGAAAAGTTATTAGCTAATGAGTAGCATTTATTATTATTTTCAGATCTGAGTTACCACTAGTGTGCAAGCAAAGTCAAGATGGATAGTTCACAAACAGCTAAGGACGTTCGAAGTGTATTTTTGAATTTCTTCATAGAAAAGAAGAAACATGAGTATGTTCACTCTTCGTCAACAATCCCGTTAGATGACCCAACGTTACTCTTTGCCAATGCTGGTATGAATCAGGTAAGTTTATCAGCAACTTTTAATGCATTATCGTAGTAATTAAAGAGCGAATTTTCGTGAAATGTTGTTTCTTTTCCCTCACGGAAAAGTTCAAGCTTACGTTTGTGTGTGTTTTTAAAATTCATTTCAGGATAGTCGGTGGTGAATGTGAGCAACTTCGTAGTACCGTACTTGTAAATGCGGATTTTCAGTGTTAATACCTATTTCAAGTTTTCGTGCCTATAAGTGCCTTTTATGCTATTTATTTACATTGAATTTTCATTTGTATAACGTATCCCCAGAAATCCACCAGTTTCTGATGAATCAATTATATCTGTATCCGCATCGAACTCGAGACAGGGTTCGTGTCTGTTATAAGAATCACTCAGAAAACTGCTTAATTTGTCTCAGGTGTTTGTGAATGTTGGTTTGATTTCGACAAGCTGTGTACTGTTAGAAGAGGAGGAGTTGAATTTATTTTACTAAGTCTTTAGTTTTGAGCATTACATGTCAAGTCATGCATGGTGGAAAATCACTGTGTTTATCTGACAAAAAAAAATGGTATGCTGGAAGTAAAATCTACTTAGCGTGTGTTACTTGCCCAGTGGATTGCAGACGATCGTATGTGCACAACTGATGAAACAAAAATTAGTATTGCCACGTCTCTTAAATAGGAGTTCCTTAATTTCAAATGGTTCTTTTCTAGGTGATTTTATTTAACAGACTGGCTAAGATTAAGATGATCAGTCTGTCCCAATCCTTGCTTAAATTGCATGTCGTCAATAATTTCGTTTATAACGATATGCCTTTTTCATTCCTAGTGCCAAACATGCTTTTGAAATGAAACAAGAAAATTGTACAAGTAAGAGATTTTCAAAATTTTTAGTATTTGATTATTGGTTACTTACATAACCTGTGTATTTCGTAGACACCGTAGATGTGTTACATACCACTGAATTTGTTATTTGCATTGGTTATCCGACGTTTCGTTACACAATTTGTAGCTTAAACTTGGATTTACGAACAGCTTAGGCCATAGATAGTAAAAAGAAAAAAATACAGCTTCTTTTACCTGTTTTTCAGTGTGATGGAATTTGTTGTGTGGTAATTCTGCATAATTTGGACCTAAACAAACTCATTCACATTGAAAAGAAGGTAAAGCCTACTCGCTGAAAAAGTGAGGACTGAAGATCTATAAAGAAAATATAATCCTTAACACGTGTTTTTCAAGATAAGGAACTAATTTCTTTGAAATTGACAACTGCGTTGTCAAATGACATATCGTGGCCGAATGTCAAATGACACATACATACATACGCGCACGAAAGAAAATTCTAAACTTGTTATATTTTCAAATGTTGTATAACCATTTAAGTCAAGGCTGCATAGATATAATGATGTAACAATTTAATGATTCATTCTTCAGTATGCGATATAAGAAGAAAAACACGAGGCGCTTGTCAAAATAAAACGCGTTCTCATTGTCAATAAGAAGGAAAGGGGTGGGAATACATGATGTTTAAGAGGATTACTCATTGATGGTGATACCACATTTCGTCCAACGAAATTTTGTCCACGCGACATTTCGTCCACAAATATTTCGTCCACAGACATTTCGTCCAGAGACAATTCGTCCACTTGACTTTTCGTCCGCAAGACATTTGGTCCAACAGAGTTTTCGTCCACAGGACATTTCGTCCAATCGACTTTTGGTCCAACAGATTTTTCGTCCACAGGACATTTCGTCCAATAGACTTTTGGTCCAACAGATTTTTCGTCCACAAGACATTTCGTCCAATCGACTTTTGGTCCAACAGATTTTTCGTCCAACCGACTTTTGGTCCAATGGATTTTTCGTCCACAAACATTTCGTCCAATCGACATTTGGTCCAACAGATTTTTCGTCCACATGACATTTCGTCCAATCGACATTTGGTCCAAAGGACGTTTCGTCCACAGGACATTTGGAGGCCAGGATAGGACAGGACATTTCGTCCAATATACAGCCTAAACAGCTGGAGCTACTGAAACGAAATTTAGTAATGTGATACATTATCACTAGTAGGTTACGAAAATATTACCAAATGTCTCCAAAGGCGCCATATTGAATCCAAAATGGTGGAACTAAAATTCATTTTCCACGCCGTTTGAGCTAGAGATACCAAATTTGGCACAAATGTGTAATATCGAGAGTACTTTAGGAAAATATTACATTTTCAAAAAGTCGCCCCCTTGGCTAAAAAATGGCCGCGAAACTCATTGCTTTATAGAATACACACCCAAACCGCTGGAGCTAGTGAAACGAAATTTGGTATGGTGGTACATTATCACTAGTAGGTTACGAAAATATTACCAAATGTCTCCAAAGACGCCATATTGAACCCAAAATGGCGGGGCTAAAAATCAACTTTCACACCGTTTGAGCTAGATATCGAATTCGGCACCGAGGTGTAGTATCAAGAGTAGTTTAGGAAAATGGCCGCCAAACTAATTGTTGTATAGAATACACAGCCCAAACCGATTGGTCTACTGAAGTGAAATTTGGTATGAAGGTACAACATCACTAGAGAGTTAAAAATTATTACAAAATGTATCCAAAAACGCCATCTTAGATCCAAAATGATGGGTAAAAATACATTTTCCACGCCGTTTCAGCTAGAAATACGAAATTTGGTATAAAGGTGTATCATCAAGAGTAGATTAAGAAAAAATATACAAAATGTTAAAAAAAAGTAGCCATCTTTGATTCAAAATGGCAGCCCAAATATCATTTTTGAAGTCGTCTGAGCTAGGAGTAGGTCACGACAATAAAAGAAAATGTTAAAAAGTCGCCATTTTTAATCTAAAATGACGACCCCAAAACCCATTTTTAAAACCACTGAGGCTAGAAAAACGAAATTCAGTATGAAGGCGTACCATCGCGGGTACGTTAGAATAAATGTTGTATTGTCCAGAACCACATACTGAGTTATATCTATACTCTGAAAGGCACTGGGTTTGCTGTTGAGTTTCTCTTCATAATATGCACGATTCATAAATATTGATTTCTTTGCAGAGTAGGTACATGAGAATATTTTAAGTATCCCTTAATTTCTGATTCCCACACGAGATAGGAAATCGATGAAAGAATTTTTAGATCTTTGCGATTTATGCTGCACACATTCATTGTCCAATTCAGTGTGTCAGTTGTGAGTGGGTGAGCACTTCTTGCGGCGACATTTCTAATCGAAGAAAAGTGATAATGTAACAATGACATTTTTCTGAGAAAATCTGCGTCTTGTACGAAGGTCGTAGATAGAAAATAAATAGCTGTTTGCAATTGCAATATACCAAGATGACTAGTGACATGTTTAGGAGCTGGTTCGGGGCAGGCTTTTCCTCAGAATATTACATTTGGGGGAAATGGATATTGCCAAGGGGGATGTAAGAAAAATCGATATTAATTTCTGTTCATGTAATTAAGAAGTTAGATAAGTTATATATTATGATTTTTCTACAAAATATTTCTGGCAAGCAGGAACTAAGCAATATTACATATTTACATTGAACTAGAATAACTGAAATTGAGAATAATAATTTATATTTTTATGAAAAATTCCGGTGAATCATAAACTTTTTTTTATAACAATAATATGCATTTACATGGATCACTAAAAATTATGGACAATTGCAGAAGTATCAGCACTTTAAGGAAACTAGTAGGGAGTCGTAGTACATGAATTAATTTCAAGAAATAAAATTTACATATAAGCAAATTCCTATTATAATTTACAGAAAAAGGGTAATGTTTTCACCTGTGCGAGATAAACGCGCTGTGAACGGCGCATGGGGAATGTGGAGGTAGCGCATCACATTTTCTAGATTTACGGTAAGAAGTGAGGTGGGTTGGTCAGTCCCAAGCTCGACCTGGTACTCAATTTGATAAGAGGGTGAGTACACCTCGGAGCGCCAGATGTGGGAACTTTACGAGAAAAATCTCCATTCTTCTGGTCGGTATTTGAACCCGAGCCGTCCGATTAGTAGTCAGGCGCGTTACAACTAATCTCAAAAAGCTCTTCACTGACTAACATTTAAGATCAACTTCAATCACGGAGATTGCAAGAGATAATATTGCTAGAAGCCCTGGGTGAAGGGAACAGATATTGGTAGCAGTGGTGACCCTACGTTCCTTGCGCTATCAAACTAAAGGTGCAGTTATCCTGAATCCTTTTAGAACATGTGGAATTCTTCATATCAGTGCTAATACTGCAAACGGTTGTCTCCTATACGTGTACTTCTAACAAGGGAAGGGTCACTCAGATCACCCCGAAACCCTACTTCAAATTTCGTACACAGGTAGGTCAGCCACAAAGAGATTACCACACAAAACATAGCTGCCATTGAATGAAAGGTAAAGTTTGGACGCGGTCTCTTATACAGTGCTTGTTAAAGTTCCAGAATGTCAAAGGTCTATCAAAATATTTGCCACTTCTCTTATTTTCTTGTAATTTCGTAGAATCTATCGAAAATGGAGCAACATACTCGAGCTTCTTCTTTTTCTTATCACTCATGCAAAGGTTGTTTATCACTGTCAAACTTTTCCTATGGTGGCAGCACCACCCGTTTACTCCTTTCCTGTTGTTCCACAGTACTGACGCAGTGTCCGATTTGTTATAAATTACGAAGAGGAATCCTAAAACTAGTGGATTCCTACAAGTTTCAACATACTACCTTTTTGGTGAAAATAGATAGATTTTATCCCTGATTGGGGTGATACTCAAAATCAATAACCCGGGATCAAATTCTAATGCACCAGGGAAAATTCTCGGCATTCCCACCGATAAATTGAACATTGTATGGGGTTACGGTGGCTCAGTTGGTACAGCGCTCACCTCTTGTGCTAGGGTTCGTCGGATCGATCTCTGCTCATGCCATGTGGACTTTGTGGTGGACGAACACAGTGTGTGTGGGTTTTCTCGGGGTGCTTCCGTTTCCTGCCACTTTCTTCATTCAACCAATTCATCTCATCATCATCCATACAGCCTGAGCCATAGTTACCTAAATGCCTTAAAATAAATTCGAATTCAAAATTCAAATTCGAGCACTGTATTAGCGTATATGGAAACTCGTACGATTAGGTACACAATCAATCACAAACATTGTTTACTTTATTGCTTCTAAAATATTTAGAATAAGTTAGTATTGTCAAACGGAGAAAATGACTATCGCAGAGTATTTTATATAAATAATGGATTAGGAATTATGAAATGTGAATAAAAGTAGTAGATAGTTAAACGTACATTCTACTATCGTGAAATAGACGCATTTCATAAATGAACTTCCATGTAGAAAAAACGCATTCTAACTGACATACGTAGCGTTTTCGTAACTTTTAGCTCTTGTCACCATTAATCTGTGTTCCCGCCCTGTAGAGCCCAGAACGTATATCCTACAGTTATGAACAGGACATATATTTATTTATTTTATCCGTATATACAGAATCTGCAATTAAACTGGGGATTCTCATTTAAAAAATCAAATTTCGGCCCCACACATTTTGATTGGCTAGTCCATCCGATAGCTCTGTTGATTTTCTGAAACCTGTGTCTCTTTCAAATTACAAAAATGCATTGCAACAAAGATATTTAGCCGTTCCGGACCCTTTAACACTTCTCACTATTAATCTACTTTCCGGCCCTGTACGACTCACATTCTACAGTTTTTTAGCAGGACATATTCTGATTTAGTTTTTTCCATAGATACAGAATCTGCATTAAAGATGGGGATTCGAATTTAAAAAATAAAAGTTGGGTCCCACACATTTTAATGGGCTAGAACATCCGATAGCTCTGCAACATTTGTCGCTTTCAAGTTTTCAAATAACGCATTCTAACTGAGATATTAAGCAGTCTGAACCACACCTTGGACGACGTATGGCACATGGAGGTTGGACAATAAGAAAACAATGAAGAGAGAAGCGAAATAGCAAGGTTGACCCTACCGAGAAATCTGCAGCAAGCCAGAAAGGACTAAGCTGGTGACTCTTGGCGAAAATAAAAGTTGAGAGGTTCCCAGAAAGAATGCTTCAGAACACTGCGCCAGAAGCTGTACAAAAGGCTTCCTGCCCTGCAATACGAGTTAGAAATTAGGAAAGGTATATGAGATGGTAGATCCTTAAGAAGGCTCCAGAAACCTGATTTTAATTTAATTTGGCTCGGTTCACCAAAGCACCAGCCAGTTTCGAAGATAACATCACAGCTATTTTGCGGAGCGGGGAACTAAGTATCAATGATGAGGTTACAAACACTACAGACAGTTAGTATCGAAGTTGGAAGAAGAGTGAGAATTCACTTTGGTAGAATGCAAGGCCTGGTTTATTTCAGAGGCCACAAAGAAAGTGGTCCGATCCGCCAATTGGATTTCGTGCTGGACTTTCTGAAGACAAAGCTACAAGCAACCAACAAAACTAAAAAATGAGACGCCTACACCTAAAAAGCTGAGATAATAAGCAAACACCGCCAGCCAGACGTCCAGGAAGGACACCATACAAGTTTTGTTGGAAATTTTAATAAAACACAGAAAGTAAACTTTCAACATAAAAACACCGGTAAATATCAACTAAATATTCCGAAAAGTGACACTGCATTTCACCCAAACAAAACCTGGTAATAAATTACTTTTCTACCCATAACTCCCACAAGTTGCATAGATAAAGAAAGAAGCTGATCCATAACCAAGAAAATCCAAATGCATGAATCTCTCATAACTTGACAAAGAATTTAACTACGCACGAGATAGAAGTCTTAGACAAGAAACGTTCGTTCTCCCCACACCTAAGCCAAGTATTTTGGTCCTCACAAAGACCGCGAAAATTTTTGGCAAAAACTGTAGAGCCATTG
>JAGDQP010051131.1:0-14083 GCA_022664845.1 Lepisma saccharinum | reverse complement strand
GGATTATAGGGAATGTAAGGTGGGCTATGGGATTTTAATTTATTGGTTTATTTCTTTATTCTTTTCATCTTTATTAACTCTTTATTTACTCATATTTAGACTTGATATTGGACATTATGAGCTTTTGCTCATAATCATAACTTCGGTGTCATGGGACTTTGCTTATGAGAAATGTGAGTGAGGTGCAGTTAGACGCCACAACACGGTGATGACATTAAGGACAGATGCTTGTGAATCTTCTTGTTCAGGGGCTTCTCTGAACATAGATGGAGACAGGTGAGGCCCTGTTAGTACACTGATGATTACTGTGCAATATATGAGAGTGCTACGTGGTGAGGCATGTCTGGTAGATGAAAAGCTGATAGATATGCAAAGTCAGGATGGTTGGGTGGTAATGTGTAATGGTATAGAGTGAATAAGAGGGAAAGTGGTGGTTGGACGTATGTAGTTCGAGTAGGATGAGTCTCGTGATTCTGAATAATGTCATGCAAGAGTAGATGGTTTTCTTCATATCTGCGTGTGATGTATTTAGTCCGTAGTTTCTCTAGGTGGAGTAGCAGATGGGGGAATGTAATTCGTTCATATAGTTCATGAGTAGGACTAGCAAGTTTTACCCGGTATGCAATTCTGAGGGCATGTCTTTCAAGAATTTGAAGTTTCTTATAGAATTTGACGTCTGCTGAAATCCATGCAAGGAATCCATAGGTAAAGACTGGGCGGAGGAAAGCTTTATACGTGTTGATGATAGTTGTTGACTTTAGACCCCAGGTGGTACCTATGAGACGTTTCAGAAGATTTAAGCGATTGGTTGCTTTTGAAATGATTTTCTGTAAATGAGGTCTTCATGTGAGATGGTGGTCAAAAATTATGCCTAGGTATGTTACTTGTTTAGATGGAATAACAGGTTCATGTGAGACTTGAATATTTAATCGATTGGGATTTCTTCGAACTCTTGATCTGCGTCTAGGTGGAATGAAGACAATGGTTTGAGTCTTGCGAGAATTTATGGTGAGCCCCCACTTACTGCACCATTGCACCATGTGGTGAAAGTGTTGATGGCCTCGGTGAGTGTGCGATTGATATGTTGCATGGAGTGGCTGAGGGCAAGAAAGGCAATGTCATCGACGTAATGAGAAAGATGGATGTTGGGTGGTAAGGGTGGAAAATCTGCGACAAAAAGAAGGTATAAAAGTGGGGATAGGGAGGAACCTTGTGATACTCCGCAGTGTAGGAAGATAGGGTGAGAGATAGCAGAGTTAATGTTGATGTAGGCTAAACGGTTAGTAAGGAAGTGGAAAATAAATCGTAGGTATGTGACGGGTAGTCTAAAAGCTTGGAGTTTGTAGATAAGAGCCTGGTGCCAAACGCGATCGAAAGCTTTTTCTAGGTCGAAAAGGATTAAACAGGAGGGTTGTGATGTGTTGTAATGGTTAATGATCATATTTGTAAGTCTGAGAAGTTGATCGTTTATACTGAATGATGGACGGAAACCAGCTTGATGGAGGGGAAGAAGATTGTAATGATCTAGGTGAGTGTGGAGTCGTTTAACCAAGATTTTCTCTAGAGTTTTACTGAAGGTAAATGTTAGTTGTATGGGGCGGTATGAGGAGACTTCATGCGGTGTTTTTTGAGGTTTGGGAAACATTAGTGTTTTAGATATTTTCCATTCGGGTGGGATATATCCAGTGCGGAGGATGAAAGGTAAATATTGTGGCGAGGAGATGGATTAAGTTAATAGGAGCTTCCTTGAGATGACGGTAGGTTATTTGGTCTATTCCAGGAGCGGTATTGCGGGCGATGGCTTGGATGATTTCATCGGTGGTGATAGGTGCAGTAAGTGGGTGTTCTGGAGGATGGTGATTTATGCTAGGTTGTAGATGAAGTGATGATAAATTAAGACGGTCAGAAGGATGTCATTGGCATTGATTGAATGGTATTTGTGCATTAAAGATGGTTTGTAGGTAATTGGTGAATGCGTTAGCTTTGTCTTCGTCAGAGTGAAGGGCGTGTTCTTCTTGGATGAGTGGGTAGGATGATTTACTGTATTTACCGGACAGTGAATTGAAGCGCTTCCAATACTTGGTAGGATGGTTGGTCTCAGTTAATGTGTTTCAAGTCTTTATCCATTGTCGCAATTTATATGCCTTGATGTAGTTATGAATTGTACGTTGATATTGTCGATGAAGACGGAGAGAGTCAGGGTTGCCTGTGCGTTGAAAGTCGCGAAAAAGCGTTCGAGAACGATTTATTAATGGTAAATATTGCAGAGATAAGTTTGGACGATGAGGGTATGAGCTGCTAGTTGGGATGTGTTTTTTAGATGCTTGATGAAGTACATTATGGATGTTATCAAGAGCAGTGTATAGTTCATGTTCAGTTGATGGAGGTGTTATGAGTTCAGTATGAGTTTGTACAGAGTTTCTATATCCATCCCAGTCGGCTTTGTCGAATCGAAGTACAGTTGGTGGAGGTGGCTGTGATGTGTGATGCATACGGTGATGAGTTTGGATCGCCAGTTTAACTGGAACATGGTCATTACCAATAGGGTCTAAAACTTCTATGTGACTGCGTGCGGCTAGTGATGTGGAAGTGATGACGTCGGGAGTGGTATTGGAAATAGGTCGGGTGTGTTTTGGAATATGATGAATGGTTCCGGTTGTTTGTAATTCTATAAGATTTTGAAAGTCTGTTTTTTCTCTAGCTGTGCGACTGTGAATGTTAACATCGGCCATGATGATGTAGTGACGAAAGTTGTTGGAAATACATGTGAAGAACGTTGTCGGAATATTGTGGCTGGGCCTTATGTATATGGTCGCTAGGGTGATGTAGATACTTTTGTAATAGATGGTGGTGATAAGATGTTCTGGAAGGTTGGATTGGTGTTGTCTGTGGGCTATGTATGGAGGAAAACCTATTGCTACTAAACCATTTGCTCGGACGGCTGGTATGGTACTGTCACAACGTAAGAGGGTATATCCTGGTATTTTATAGTTGTGTTTCGAGGTGAGATGAGTTTCATTAAGCATGAATGTATTGACGTGTTCTTCGAGATGATGTTGTGTGAAGAGAGGTTGATGGGAGGTGAGAGAGCGGATGTTTAGGAACAAAAACGTCAAAGCCATAATAATCATGATCAATTGATAAGATGTTAAGATTTGTTTACACTTCAGTCTCCAAAGCACTGCCATGAAAATGAACGTACGGGCCGGAATAGGTTGCATTGAAGTTGACATTTAAGGTTGATCTGGCTGCGTATTGGATTTGTTGAAGGATGTGATGGCGTTGAAATGGATGGATATTTTGAAGAGTAACAGTGATGAAAGCAAGAACTTGATCAATGGTGATCACCAGTAAATCCAAGCTCCGATAATTACATAGAATAGTTTAACAACAGTTATGGTAGGAACTAAACTACCTTCGTCCATATTCTCTACTGCACACGTAACAGGATACAGGTAAATACGTTAATCTAAAATATTGTTTTAAACTTCTTTTTCACAGACGGGAATAATTAGCTCGCATTTAGATACGCTTTCATACACTGATATTTTAAACTGCTATTGTTAACAGATATTTACATATAGCAATTATTGCAATCACTGTTACGGTTAAAAGTAGTTTTGCACATTTGTAGGGCGAAATTTCTGTCAGTGGGGAGACGAAAAAAATGAATTTATTACTTACTTGTTACAACTTTCGAATTCATTGTGTATACATTTCTTCAAAATAACATTCATTTGAAGGTTTCTATTGTGTCTTTCTTCATTCTCTGGTCGATTTTTCCATTCTTACGTCTCAGCACTTAAAAATGTGCAGACATTTTCCATAAGTTTGAAGAAGGAAACAAATCCACCAACTTTTTTTTTTAATTCTACAGGGAAAAAAATACAATACTTGTAAACTGTCTGAGCAGTACGAAAGTATCAGAAGACCGTTTTGATTATTCAGTAACAATATTGTTTCCTTTCAATCAATAATAAACATACAGTTTTTTGTTAATTTCCCACAAAAAAGCTTTTTGAATTTGTTTCCTTCTGTCGATTCAATTATAAACTCTACTAATCCAGTGCAATTAGACAAAATATTACTAACTCCAAATGTGTTTAAGCACATTGTTTTTACTGCATATTTTTCGTTAGAACATGGATGTGGTTATATATAAAATTGGAGAGGAATTCAAAAATGATGAAAATGATTATAATATTCAAAATGTTATCAGGTATATTTTATGACATTTTATCAGGAACATTTGGTTCAATATAAATGGGTGGCAAAAAAATCTACCTTGGGAACATCCGCCATCTTCAAAAAGTGTCTGCGGTTTTTTCTTTTCAATTTAAATGGAGCTCTTGAATTAATTGAGCTGTCCACTTCCTTTGAAAGATCACTTTTATATTTCCAGTCATTTTTTTTAAATAAAGGAAACATATTATGGAAATTGAATGACATTTTGGTGAGTTTTCTCTTTGATAGGAAAATTCAACAAGGCACGTAGGTCTAAATGAGTTAAACGGGTTGTGTTGTGCGCATATTTTCCGCTGTATAATGAAAATAGTTATATGCAAAATGGAAGAGCAATTCAAAAGCTAAAAAGGTGGTACAACACTCTACATGTTACTCCGAACAACATATCGGAAGTCACCCTACCTAGAGAAAATGTTTGAAAATAATCTGCAGCCATCTTTAATTTCTGCAATTTGAATTGAGCGCTTGAATAAAAAAGATACAACTACATAAACTCCGGCTACTAGTCGAATAAACTAATCATCGAGCATGAGATGAGCTTAGACAATCTTCTCGGTCGTGTGGTCTCTTCAGTATAATGACATTGGCAGCTTTGTAGTAGGTATTAAGATGCCCAACTTGTAGGTACTTCGGCCTTGCACAAGAAGTGGGGCAAAAGTTAATATAAAATGCTTGGTCAAGAGTGTTGCACTCCTGGAAGCAAAGTACGTACACCATAATAAAAACTCGGTCGTTCTGACAAAATAGATTTATTGGAATAAATATACCAATGGTTTATTAACAAATGGCAATGTCCTACCAAGAGATACAGAATGGCCCTTTTGTGAACAATGGTAAATTATAAAGCTTAGTGGATTAATATTTACAATTTGGATCTTCACTGAAAACTTTCAAGGTAAAATATAAATGATAATCAATTAATTTCATAATTAGTTACCTCATAATATTTTCGTGATACATAAAATATTCGTGATTTAAACATATACAAATCGCATTGCAATTTGGAATGCCATCTATTTTCTGTGTTTGATTGCTTTCGATGCAAACATTAGAAACGAAACACATTTTCCTACCTGAGATCTCACTGCATGTTACTCAACGTAAACCAACCTAATGTGCATGAACTTTCAACATTTTGCAATTACTTTAGCCTAATCTTTATTATAAGAATTTGACAGGTAAACAAACTAACCTAACATAATAAATAAATAATAGCCTAGTAGATAGCAATAGTCTTGTAAATAATACCTTAGTAGATAATGGGCTAGTATCTGACATACCATACCAAATAGATAGTTCAGGTAGCCCTATAGCACCTACTTCCTAATCTCCATGAACGCAACCTAGCCTATTAGAGATATCTGATACCCATATGAATTAAAAATTTCATTTAAAAGCTAAATTGATATTTCTACCTTGTTTTAATGAAATAAATATCTATTTACTCTCAACGTCTAATTCATGCTTTGAATATGCTGAACAATAAATTAGAAGAGGTTACTATCGCCAGTCGTACCGGAAAACTGTGGGTAGTTTGAAATGATCAACGAGTCTATCTTTATTAAGGTCGAACGTTTTGGCAATTAAAATTTTCACTTTTAGAACGTTCAAATCATAACTCCATAGTTACCCGCTGGTTGCTATTTCAGTTATGGAGTTCGCACACATGTACTCGCAACAAATAATGAAACTGGAAAAAATAATGCCTCGTGAGGAATTTGACAATTCGTCAAATATGGCTACTTCACCACTCCAGGATCGAAAAAGTTTTGGTCTGGCATATGGATGGTTATGACTGTAGAACAAGTATTGATATGTACGGTGAGGACTACAGCTGGACTAAAGGGCTGAGAAATGACAAAACTGTGATAATTTACGTGATGTATAAAATGTATGATTCTATACGCACATGTGTTATTGAAAACTACCATGATGTTACTTCACAAACGTCAGAACAACGTTCGGAACTACGAGTGTCGCGGAAACCAGAAATAATAAGCACCTTCGAAGGTGATAGGCTGATAGCATTCGCACAACCATTTTGAAACGTCTTTGAACGTTATGATGTCCATAGCTACGGGTTTAGTGCCTTATGACTGTGTGAACCCTGTTTGAGGCCCAAGCACGATCATGGGAGGTGGATCTTGGGACAACGATTCAGAAACATTCATCTCTAGCAAATGGATAAGGTTGGATCATTGGAATGTGGCAAGATCATAATACGCAAAGATGGAGATGTAGAACTGCCCTCTCGACGGAGTTTCTTTGCGGAAAAGCAACGAATCGTTATTGGCCGTTTTTTTTAAATTAGCACCTTCAGAATTTACACTCCCGTCGGATCCCGTTTATACAATCAATGGAGAATTCGTTTTGCTCCGTATGGTATGAATGTACCTGGTTATATATCTGCATAGTATTTTAAATATATAATGCAAAACTACGGATAAGGAGTTATCGTATTTTTAATGACTAATCTGTAACAAGCGTGAAAGGTAGGGGCACGAAAGGTGAACAGGTAAACGTCGGCGATAAAGGCAGTCATCTATGATCTCATACCATCAGATATACTTCAACGGCTCTGTTTGGCAAATGTCAGAATTAGATTTAAAGCTATTTTAATTAACACACCATATTAAATATGCGGATGTAGCTGTACTTCAAACTACCAGGAATGCAGACTCATTGATAAATTCATCATCGATGGCACTTGCCGAAAGAGAAGAGAATTCAGCTGTTGTAGGAGAAGACTCAGATCTACTGGCCCTCTTAGCTGCATACCCTGATACAGGCAACGTTTGGATGCTGATGTCTGGGTGATAAGGCGCTCTAAACAAGATTTATGGGAGAGAAAAAGTGCAGACCAGCGTCATTTTTATTATTCCCAATCTTCTTTTCTTTAATGCAGGATCAGGATGTGACAACTTCTGCATCCTTTAAAACCCGGGAAAAGGAATTTCTTCAACAAGTTCCGAGAAACACGTGTTTTTGAAAAATTGAATATTACTCACCCAGAAATGGCAGCAGGAGGAGGATAGACCTATATTCTTGCTTTATACGTCTACGATATAAACGAGAAGTTAGACGACGAGAGGTACAGCGAATACATTAGCATTGTGGCAAAACGTTCGACATTTGACTTATCTTTACTGTCATCGGCATCATCCGCAGCAAAGCAGCATTCGTATTGAGTTTTTACCACGTTCAGAAGTGAAAAAGTGAGCAAGCATTTAACGTGAACGGATTGGGCATGGGTCCTGACCAATCGTTATTATAAAAGTCTATTATAAACGATAAGAAACCTACAATTCAAACCATATTGAACATGATCTCATACAACTGTAATATTCGCTGTAAACGAAAGCGCGAGTGCCAAAGAAGTGGTCTAAACTTTCCCAACATATTAGGCTATTCTACCGAACGCGATTGTTAAAACTGTCCTCGCATTCCTGGTGAGAACGACGATACGAAGAATTTTGGGAGATATGTGACACCTGAGAGCCACATCAATACTTGGGCGAGTACAAACATTTTTTCCCCCATTTGTACATCAAATGCTCCTATTAAATATTTATTTTGTGCCTATTTGGAATGCCATATATTAAATCCAATAGTTTTCAAATTGCACTCCAATTTAGTATACAATGTGAATGAATTCAACAACAAATATACGGTCAAAACAACCAACTCCAACAGATTTAGAACTACATGCCATGTTGAAATTTTCTATTAAAGACTGTAATTAAACTTGGCAATATTTCAGTTTTTGTCTTTTTTTAATAAAAGGGACAATAATGTAAATTTAGCTTTTGAACGAAGTCGACAGTTCAATTTATTCAATCGCTCTATTCAAATTGCAAAAGGTAAAATGGCGGAATTTTTTCAAGGTGGAGGATTTTTCCCAAGTGAGATTTTTAGGCTTCCTCTATGTTATTCATTGCAACATTTGAATGTTGTACCATTTTACAGCTTAACAGTTTTCGAATTGTTCAATTTTGCATAATATACATATATTATAATCAATTTCAACAATCGTCTACAAATATGCGATGAAAACAACATTAGATTTAGTTACCATGTTGAAATTCCCCACTCAAGACGAACCCCCTACCATGTCACTCAGCTTGTCAGTATATCAATGTTATTTCTTGAAAAAGGCTAGAAATGTACATTTAGCTCTTAAACGATATTAATAGTTCAATTTATTAAAGCGCTTCAATCAAAACTATAAAAACTGAAGATGGTCGTGTTTTTCCCAGATGTAGGATTTTCTCGAAGTGGAACAAATCAGCAATTGTTTCTGTTGTTACTACAGAACTAATCAATTTGTAACTCGGCCTGCAACAGTGTAATAAAGTAATTTACTATTAAAGTTGGCTTCCAATCATTTTACACGTAGCTTTGTCAGTATCAACTATTATTAGCTGCTAGGTAAGACAGACTTGCCAAAAGCTTCGCATATGCTCTTATTTCGTATAATAATTGTTCTGATTCATGTATATAATGCAAAAGTGCATATAAAAAATAGTTAATATTTTAGTTACATTTAAGACTACCCTCCTTGTTCCTTGATAGATGTTAAATGAATTTGCTTAAATAGTTTCATCCAACTTTAGGTATGGGGAGCAGCCGCTACTCAGATATTTTACTCTGTTGGTGCTGGTTGGGGAGGTATTCTTACAATGGCTAGTTACAATCAATTCCACGATAATTGCTATCGAGATGCCATAACAATTCCAATCATTAATTGCATGACGTCAATATTTGCTGGATTTGCTGTGTTTAGCGTTATAGGATATATGGCACACATGACTGGGAAACCTGTGGATGAAGTCGTGGCAGAAGGTAAGTATTAGGTTTCATAACATCTAATTTAGTTCACTTTTAGAGCTTACATTTTTTTAAATATGGGGGAGAAACAAAATCAAAACATACATTTACGTAATTAAAAGTCTTGACAGTGTTCTTTTATTATTGGCCTTACGAGGTACACCGTATTTCAGAAAGGTTAACCGCATTTATTAGGGCTCTTTTAGGTTGGAAATTCTCTAAGTCAAACTTCGAGTATCTTCCCCAAAAGTAAATCAAAGACCCTAGGTTCGAACCCCCAAGAGTAGAATGAATCTTCACAATTTGAAAAAAAAATATGTGTAGATGTGTTTTCTTCTTTTAGGTGCAATAAAACATATTTAAATATTACTAAATGTAGAAAAAAAGTATCATTCACTGAAATACACAATAATACATCATTTCGAAACTATGCATACATGTGAGCACGTGCTGGTTTCGTCACCTACGTTTCCGTACCTTAAAAAAAAACATTCGCAATGACAGGAAAAAGAACAAACATTGTTCTCTTATCCATAGTAGAATGAACAAGACAAAGGAGAACAAAACAACAGCATTTGCAACGGATATGAATGTTATTGTCTTGGAACAACGAAAATTCAGTGATGTTTCTTCAGAAGGAGTTTCCTAGGTGTGTTCATGTTAGCTCAGTGTTTTGAGTTCCGTGTTAGCTCGCGGACGAGCTGCATGGCCAGAGGGTGTTCATAACGTTGGAGAGCGGAGCGTGGTGACTTTAGTGTGTGTTAGTGTTTGTTTGTTATAACAGTATGAACACAGTGAATGAAAGAAAAAACACAGCATAAGCATGACAAGTGGTGTAACGTGGTTGGTACTTTTGATTTTCAGAATACGCCACGTCACAGGACCAATTGATAACTGAACACCAACTTCACTCTCACTAGCATGTCACCTACAAAGGGACGTGAAACCTAATATCGTTAAACCAATGCTTCAGGTTCGAATCCCCGTGCACACCACCAGGCCAGCAAGTACAAGGGTATACAATTTGCAACTGATCACGTTATTTTGAAGAGTGGTTAGACTCTGTCCTTTGACTAAATGCTTTAATTATAGATAGAACATGAGAATGGGCCAGCAGAACGAAAATTCTACATGTTTCAAAATCAATTTTATTTGAACGAAATACGTTACTAGTAACAAGGCCAACAAGGCAACTACACAGTATAACATCTCTAATTAATTCACATATTCAGTACTCACCAACATACACTACCACACAACACACACACACCAACGTACACATGGTTCTCGAAGCTTCATTGTAATATTATTCTCCCAATGCCGTGTCGGTCTTCCTAAGGGTCTCTTCCCTTCTGATGTACCAACCACGATGGAATATAGTCTTCGTTATTTGTCCATCAGACCTACATGTCCTCCCCACTTTAGTCGTCACAAATTCATTATTCTTAGAACATCAGGATACTAGTAATGCACGTGAAGTTTTTCATTATGCAGTCTCCTTCATTCCCGAGTCATTTCGGCCCGTATATCTTTCTCAAGACCTCATTTTCAAACACAGGTAATTTATGTTCATCGGCTAGGGTCGTACTCCAACGTTCGTAACCATAAAGTATTACCGGTAAAATAACCATTCTGTGAATTTTCAATTTCAGCTTTTTTTTATACTAATCGCGAGGATAGGAGTTTCTGGACTAAGTAGAGACATGCGTTACCCGATGGTAAGAGACTATTTATTTCTTCCGTGATCTCGGTTTTGCTTGTTACATATGCTCACAAATATTTTAATTTGTTTACTTTCTCTATGTACTCATTTTTAATTGTCATGTATCTAATTTCTTCATTCCACTGTTACGGTTTCTTATCATGCATTTCTATTTCTCTCCGTTTACCTGTAGACCTATTTCATCGCACGCTTCTCATAAGCTATTGATGTTACATTGTAGTGCATCTATATCGTCCCCTATTAAATCTACATCATCCGTGTATACGAACAGTTGATTTAAACCATTCAGTGTTAGTCCCTTTTTGTCGTCTTTTATTTTTAAAATCGCACATTCTAAAGCAAAGTTTAACAGTAATGGTGACAAGGCATCACCTTGTCTCAATCCTTTGTGAATCTCGAAACTATCTGACATATTATTACCACGTATCCGTATTCTGCTTATGGGGGCTCTGAGACAAATCCTCACTAGTTGAACAATTTTTTTTTCGTAATTCCAAATTGTACCAGGATATTGTATAGCTTTTCGCTTCTGATAGAGTCATATACTTCCTTAAAATCGATAAATAACTGGTGAACATTCCCATTGTATTCCCATTTCTTCTCAAAGACTTCTCTCAAGGCCAAAAGCTGGTCCAACGTGCATTTATTTCTTCTAAATCCACGTTCATCTCTAAATATTTCACTTACGTATACGCTTAAACGAGTTAGCAGGATATTACTCAGTACTGTGTAAGATGTTGGGAGTACTAAGATTCCGCGGTAATTATTATAGTCCGCTTTACCGCCTTTTTTTATAAGCTTCTCCTTTTTCCATATAGCACTTATCAATTTATACAGTTCTGCGGTAATATTGTCTATTCACGGTGATTTTGAAATTTCAAGTACTGATATTTCTACCTCGATCTCGCTAGGTTCTGGTATCCAAGGTTCTGCTGTACGAACTCTAAATTCCTCTGGTTGTTATCTGTTGTGTACATTAAAATGTTCGTCGAAATAATTTTTCCACACATCGATAATTTTAGTCGAACCTGCTTGAAGATCTCCGCGTTCATTTCTAATCATCCCTAATCTAGGCTGGTAACCTTTCCGTAACGAATGTACGGTTCTGTACAGATCTTGTATGTTATCTTACTGTTCCTCTTTCACCTGAATCTTCTGCGTCAGATATTCTCCCTTCTTGTTTCTGATTCCGCGTGTGGCGTTGCGTTTCGCATTACTGTAGTGGTTGGTAACGGGTGGTTACAATTAAAGTGCCGCTATTCACGGCGGTCCAGTGCGAGCTGTAATCAACGTATTACATTGAAATTTAGTAAATATGCTAATGAGACCATGCGGAAGCGAGTTACGCTGAAAAAATATTAGTTATGATATTCTCCATACGAAAGCTTTGCTTTTATATACCAAAGGTAAAATAAAATAATGGCTGAGCAAAGCACTACAATTTATTTAAAATTTAAAATTTTTGTAAACGTTTTCGCCGACTACGAAAACACTCGGCTTCCTCAGACACACTAAATCATATATACAATACAACCTTCAGTGAGACAGTTCCGTGGTTCCTGATTGGCTCTTATCAGAAGTTCCCAGCCAATCCCGTACCGACTACAAAAAGTGAATTTTTAATTACCCCCTCCTGCTCCTACTACATTTATCTTACAAAATCAAATTAAGCCCTTTTCCTCTTCCTTCTTGAACAAACTATTTAAATAAGAAAATAAAATAAAAAATAAAATAGAAACTAAATAAAATAAAATAAAATGAGCAATAAAATAAACAAAACTAATTATACAATAAAAGAAAAATAAGGAAAACTAAAAATATATGCAATAAATAAAGAAATAAATAAAACTGAAAAATATAAAATAAAGAGAAAATAAATAAATAAATAATAATAACAAAGCAACACTGTACATCCTTACAACAATAATACAATCTATATTTTCAGGCTTCTCAATAAGTTATCCCACTGGTCATCAATTTTAAGTCCCGCGTTACAGTTCATCGCTTTTCCACCTTCAACTTCTATAAATCGTGCTTCTTTCCATTTTCTGACCGTCCTTCTGTCTTCCTGTCCTAACACTTTTACTTCACTCCAATCCACTAAATGTCCCGTGTCTCTTATATGTTTATATATAGCATTTCTGTCCCTCTCCAACCTAATATCAGCTTTATGTTGCTTTATCCGCTCTTTTAACCTCTTTCCCGTTTCGCCTACATAACACATTTCACAATCACTACACTGGATTCTATATATTACTCCCTTTTTCTCCATAATTTCCTTCCCCTCCTCTTCTCTCTTCACTTTTTTCTTCTTCTTTTCTCTTATGACGTCCAGTAGCCTTTTGCTTCCTTTTCTGTAAGTTGAAATACCACCCATCTTCTTCAACATTCTCTTTATCACTTCTGTATCCTCTCCTATACTCTCTATCCCCCACCATAGTTTCTTCTCTTCTTCTCCATATTCCTTTTGTTCCGCTCTTTCTTCTCCTTGTCTCTCGGTCTCTCCTTTCTTTCTTAACTTCAACCTCCTCTTATCATATCCATTTCTCCTTAACTGCTCATGAAAAACTGTTATCCCTTCCTCTGCCTTTTCTTTTTCACTGCTGACCTGCCTAATTCTTTCTTCCATGTTTCTTATGAAGTTTCTCTTTGTCGAGTAATCCACATCACTCCTAGCATGGCAATAGTTCCCGGACGCACAACTTTTTTGGTACCATTCCGTGTAT
Source organism: Lepisma saccharinum (assembly GCA_022664845.1). Taxonomy (NCBI): domain Eukaryota; kingdom Metazoa; phylum Arthropoda; class Insecta; order Zygentoma; family Lepismatidae; genus Lepisma; species Lepisma saccharinum. The sequence continues at coordinate 562 of JAGDQP010051131.1, read as the reverse complement.
ATCTTCCCTTCCTTCTTAATCCTCATATCTAAAAACACTATGGTATCATCCTTTTCCACTTCCAACTCCAGTTCTATGGCTTTCTCTCTCTGTCTTCAATTTCTTTTACAAATTTCTCCAACTGCCTTTTCGTGCCCTTCCATATCCCCAAACAATCGTCAACATATCTACTAAAGAACACTAACTTGTCACCTCCTTTTAACCGAACCTTCTTTTCCCATTCATTCATAACAATCTCCGCCAGCACTGGGCTCAACTTTGACCCTATGCTCAGTCCCTCCTTAATTCTGACCAACATATCACCTATGACACAATAACTATTCTTCCATATGGCTCTCAGAGCCTCCTTTATCCCTTCCCCACTCCAGCCATTAATCCTACTATCCTTCATATGTTATGTTATGACACTCACTATGTTCTTCCTTCTTAAGCTCGGGAACATGGCTTTTACATCCACACTGAACACGATCGCATTAGCTCTGATCTCTCTTATTTCCCTTAGTCTTCTTCTTAGTTCCTCGCTATTCTTCACACTAGCACTCTCCTGCTGTCCCCTTATCAC
>JAGDQP010051130.1:1953-14083 GCA_022664845.1 Lepisma saccharinum | reverse complement strand
TTTCCTTAACACCAGTCCTGCACCTGTCCGCTCTGTCCATTTTCTCTCCTACCGGTTGAAAACGCTTTTGTACACCTGTCTCAAGAATCCACCATGTAAGTATTCTTTTTTTTCTACCTGTTTTACCATTATATATATATATATATATATATATATACACATCTTAATTTTTGGTTTACTAAGGAACAGTGTGGCCACCGAAAAACTAAACCTGGTGGACCTGCGACTTATCATTCTCGCTGACATTTATCTGGTTTCGATCACTCATATCAGGTAAATAACGAGATGATACACACACTGATCTAAGGCAATTCCTTCTCTTAGAGTGAAGTGCCCGAGTGACGACCTATAGCCTTATGAAGCTTAAAAGAAGTTGAATTTTTAATTTTGTTTTATACCTTTGTTTGCATCCATTCCTCCAACAGCATAGAGGGCTCCAACAGTAGATTTCCTTGGCCTCGTGCGTGGAGACTGTAACATTGGCCTTCTTTCGGGCAGCAGATGATACTTTAAAGCCTCCATAATAAGATCCTGACACACACGATCCTCTTTAAATAAAGGGTTCGTTTCAACATAATCAGCTATAAACTAAAAGAGAAAGAAGCACATAATAAGTATAATGGAGTTACAAGAAAACTGAGCTACACAAGATTAAGTAAACATATTACCCAAACCTCTATCCTACGCATGGCTTATATATAAGACATGGGGGTTCAATTAACACCTACGCAAGGCTTATATATAAGCCCAGCACAAGATACGCGGCAATGACGTCATTTAAAGGGAAGTTTCGTCAGAGTTAAAAGACACGTGTGTTTTTAACTGCGACGTGTTTAATTTTTAAAGGAAGCACAATCACTGGTCTTTCGTGGTGTTCTCGTTTCGGGAATAATAATAACGTTTAGCTCACACTTCGTGTTATTGTTATTTGAATCTTTTGGAAGAAGGAGAGAAAGAGAGAGAGAGAGATAAGAAAACAAAACACATCAACTCCTTCGTATGGTCTGAAAAAATAGCACGCGTCTTGGTTATGTTTATATGCCTCTGTTTTCTTCCCTTCCTATGAAAATATAAATTACGTTACTCTGTTGACAAGAGAAGGAATGGAGAATAGAGAATAAAACGTGATGTGTGGCCAAACAAAGATTGCTTTCTTTTTAAGAATTGCCATTCATTGCTTCAAGTACGAAAATGATGTCAGTGCCTCTAGTTTCTTTTAGGAAGTGGGTGTCAGTGTGTATATCGTCTCTACAAAATATTTTCTTTATTGAATAATTATCGAAATGGCTAACCGTTCTACATTTTTGACTGAAGTGAGATCGCAGTAGAACTGGACACTGACAGTGAATGGGAGGGGAAACTCGACTTTCTGGAGGACACGCAGCCTGAGCCTATATAGGGTGATTTGGAAGATGAGACATCTGAAGAAAGTGATGATGGAAATGGAGATGTACCTCCTACAAAACGACAGAACTTTCCTGTAACTGCTGACGTATTGTTGCATTTTGCACATGGGACATGTCAAAATGGACACAATATCAGACTATTGGGCGCGAGCAGCGTCTTCCTTCCATCATCCTTGGTTTCCACGAATCATCGTGCCTTATAGTAATTATAAACAGCCTGGTCTTGGTTTTCTTCTCGGTTACATACAATATTACACGGATTATTATTATGTACTTCCGGCAATTCTCTGCGGTGCCTTGAGGGGAATGTCCCAAAACTGATTTTTTTTTTAAAAAAATTACTTTTTAAAATTTCTTCTTCTTCTTCTTCTTCTTCTACATTTTAAGGCACAAAGGTCTATCTATAGCACATTTTAATACCCTATGATATTGTGAATAAAACAAGGGATCATTCATTTATGTACGCTAATTACTGACTGAGCTATGGATATTTTTAATTAATAACATAGAGTGACAATGAGATGTTCATCCGGAGGTCGCGTCGGGAAGGGTTTTACCGGCGAAAATGCCTGCGTGGTTTAAAGGTGTGTAAACAAATATACAGGATGTCCCTGAAATCATACCTCAAACTTCGGGAGGTGATTATTTACATCACAACAAGAAAAGAGTTCTTTAAAATAATGCGTAGTTTCGGAGCTACAGGAGCTCAAATTCTAAGGCGGCATCGTCACAAATGACGTCATATCTTGATACACAATGATGTAAGCTGTGTCGACTTAGCAAATGACAGTCCAAGTAGTACCCGATACAGCCATATAAGCAATGTTTATAATTGAGGAAGTGCCACATAGACAGATTTCGCAACGTAAGAATTTTGTTGTTAAGGAATTAAATGGTTTAATAGGGCAAGCATACAAATCTCCTCTAAGTTACATTATACAATAATAAACATAGCTTAAATACGTGTCCTGGGTACTACTTCGACTGTGATTTGCCGCTGCCTAATAATAATAATAACTATACATGGTGTTTTGTAAATTCATGGCTGTATTTCAGGAATTTTCTGTAGTGCAGACAATGACGTTAAGTCGTGTCGGCTTAACAAATGAGAATCGAGGAATGTATCTGAGCAAAGCTTATGATTGAGAAGTGCTGTTATCAGGAGATTTATATGTTGCTCTACCGCGCATCTACATACAATTTCATTACAATGAAATATTTTCTGTAAGAAATCCATTTTCCGGTTCACTCCTCAATGGTAATCATTGCTCAAATACAATATTTGGGGACAAATTCGATTCACTTTCCAAGCCGCCTAAGTTGGCTAAATATGTAAAGAATTTATTGTGAGGGTAACAATAGAAATAATAAACACATGTATTTAAAATATAAGTATTTGTGACGTAAACGAAAGGCAACACGCACGCAGGTATTCAAAATACATCAAGCTGGGAAATGACATGTAGAATCTTGAATATTACAGAACACTGCATATAGCTTTGTAATCTGGTCTGACGTCGTACAGTAATTATTGTAGATTCACGCTCGTTTTTACGTCACGACTGCGTGAGAAAAGATCACATCAGGGCACTGATTTTCATGTTCTAACATGCGCTCCGGAATCTGTATAAATAGCTATGTATTCAAGAATCGGGTCTCATTCTACTGCAACTCTTTGACTAGGCTTGACAGCGTTAGGCTGCAAAGATCTTTTCCCCAATGCAAGTTAAGTTGTCAGAGTGTAACTTATTCAGGATTCTATCATAGGGTATAATCCTTCATAATTTAGCAGTCCTAAGCTTAAGTCTAAATTAAAGTGAACATTTTTTTCACACCAACGCTATAATGCATGTACTCAAACTGACAGAAATGTTATATTAGCGCATACTTTGCTAATCTAAGTATTTTTAAATTCCTTTATTGTCTAGATGATCCCGCGTTCATGTGATGAAATTTCTTCATTCTATAAATTCTCCGATCATCATCCATTTGGCCTGAGCGAACAATTCAATTCAATGGGAGATATTTATTCTAGACAAATCAATAATGGAATTTTATTCAACATATACATAGCTAAATTCGGTACGTTCATTAAGTATGAATTGTTTCTGAGTAATTTATAAATAAATTAAACTGTTTGATACAAATACATTTTGCATAATAAGTAGCGAATATTACGAAATAACAATTTTTGTTTTGTAAACAAATACTGAATTTTCTGGTTTGTGTGTGCTTGTTTTCATACGTCTCCACAATAAACAAATTAGTAATACAAATTGTCAACTTATAATGTGAATTGGATTCCTACTTCTCTTCTAAAATTTCGCATGTTATATGAAATTTACAGAATTCTTGACCCATCACTTCGGTTCGGGCTTACATTTCAAAGAGTCTATTATCACATCGCTAGAAGGTAAATTTCAAGCTTACAAACGATTCGAATCACAGAATGCTTAGAAATACTACCCTTTGTTTTTTTATTTTAAATAAAAAGTAATTTTGATTTAAATCATGATTTTAAAAAACCGTTCGATTTAAGTTATGACTGAAATCAATCAACCTTGCTTTATGTTTTAAAATAATGGTTTTAATGATGCCAACTAATTGCTATTTGGAGAACTTGAAGTTGAAGGAAATGCAAACAGGTTCAAACGGGTCAATATTGTCTTGGTGAAATTACCGAAAAACTTGTGTTTTATAAATATCATTATAGTGAGATAATAAGTATGTGTACGTGCGTGCATGTGTTATTCCAAATACTGATGTGGAAGTTGTGAAGTGTAACTGACAGTTTGACGTTTCACAATCAATTTCCTTCTCCCTTGACTGTGTATTGTAAAGAACAAGCTATCAAAACCACAAAAGAACAAGCCTAAAACAAGATACACACTTTCACAGAAGGACATCTCGTAACAGCACGCAGAAACTGGATACAGACAGTAGCGGGAATTTCACATAATCATCAATTATTACACTCCGAAAGTGAAAAAAAATCGTTCTTAAATGTGAGGCTTATGGAACTCGCACCTTCATCGCCGCAATAAAAAAAACGTTCGCCACTGGATTTTATCTTGGTCAAGATCAAGCCAGTTTTCATCACGAACATCTACAACTCGAAGATCCCTTCTAATATTGTCATCCCAGCAACGTCTCGATCTTCCTAACACCTTCTTCCTCCTCCCCTCTGGGTCACCAACCACGATAAAAAATATAATCTTCGTTTTCCCCCATAGGACTGCATGCACTGCTCATCTTAGCCTTCGTGATTTCATTAGTCTTATAATATCGGGAGAACCATACAGTCTGTGGAGTTCTTCATTATGCAGTTTCGTCCGTTCTCCGGTTAGCTCGTCTCGTGACTCTCTCTCAAAACCTTATTTTCAAACACACGCAATTTATGTTCAACAGCCAAAGTCCTATTTCGACTTTAACAACCGTGACGTATAACCGGCAGAATACCATTTTGTATATTTTCAATTTTAACTTTCTTGACAACTTTCTTCTAGGAGTTTCTAGACAACAGAAATAAGCGACTTTTCATTTTTCCGTCTCGTTCTTGCTTGTTACATATGTTCTCAAGTATTTAAATTTGTTTACTTTCTTTATGATCTCATTCTTAATTATTATGCCTCTATTTTCTTCTGTGTTTCGGCTTATCATCATGTAATATTCTTTCTCTTCTTTTCACCTGTACACCTATCTCATCGCAAGCTTCTACTATACACTGGTGTTACTCTGTAGTGCATTTATATAAACCCCTATTAAGTCTACTTCATCCCTATTACAGTTGGTTCAAGCCATTCAACGTTAGTCCCTCATCACGATCAAGCTAAAAGCAAACTGCAAAACCGGACGGATATTGAAAGCTACATTAGCTTGTAAGGTGTCGGTAAAAAAGGTACAACTATCCCCTGTGCAATACACACGCGCCGTGAACGGAGCATGGGGAATGTGCAGGTAGCGCTCAACATGTTCTCGACCTACAGTACGAAGTGAGGTGGGGTCAGTCCCACGCTCGACAGGCTTTACCTTCCTAAGGTGCCTTGGAGTACCAAGGACACTATGGCACTCAATTGGATAGGAGGCTGAGTACACCTCAGAGAGCCAGGCATGGGAACAGCTACTGCGAGATAAGTCTCGAGCGTTCTGGCGGGGATCTGAACCCGGGCCACCCCGCCCCGTAGTCAGACGTGCTACCGTCTGAGGCACGGCGACTTTCGGTAGAACACTTAATGATGATGATGTCCCAGAAAAAAAAAACACATCAACAACTGAAAAAACATCTTACCTGCGGAGTCAAAAGTGGCAGTTTTACAAGACTTAAAAGCCGACCAACATCCTTCTTTCTATTTATGACATCGTGTTTCACCCAAGCCATGAGAGCCTGTAAATAAAAACATTATATTACCTTAATTCTCTTGTTTTAAAACACACCTGTGACATTCAAACATACTTGGATAAGGAAAGAAACATACAGTGTTTGAATCTGTTATTACTACAGTGTCATTACTTAATTACTTACTCTATGGCTTACGGAACTTGCAAGTTTTCATCACAAACACCTACTTCACGCCAACGTCGTCTCGGTCTTCCTAACGGTCTCTTTTCCTCTGGTTTACCAACCACGATAGAATATAATCTTAGTTTCTCTCCCATCCGAGCTACACAGCCCGCCCACCTTAGTCATCCCAATTCCAATATTCTTACAACATCGGATGAGTCGTCAATTCCGTGAAGTTCTTCGATATGCAGTCCCCTCCATTCCCCAGTCATCTCGTAACGTTTCGGCCCATATAACTTTTTCAAGACCTTATTTTCAAACACACGTACTTTATATTCATCTGCTAAGGTCGTACTCCAACTTTCGCACTGCAGAATAACCGTCCTGTATATTTTCAATTTCAACTTTCTTGACATTAATCGCGAGGTTAGGAGTTTCTGGACTGAACAGAAACATGCGTTGCCCGATACTAAACGACTTCCGTAACCTCGTTTTTGCTTGTTACATATGCTCCCAAGTATTTAAATTTGTTTTCTTTATGATCTCATTCTTAATCTATTTCCGCTATTCCCTGGGTTTCGGCTTGTTATCATGTATTTTGTTGTCTCTATGTTTATCTGTAGAACTATCTCACTCATCGCACGCTTCTACTAAAACATCAGTGTTGATTTGTAAGGCATCTATATCGTCCCCTATTAAGTCTACATCATCCGCGTATACGAATAGTTAATTCAAGCCATTCAATGTTAATCCCTGTTTGTCCTTTTTTATTTTCTGAATCGCATATTCTAACGCAAAGTTAAACCGTAATAGTGACAAGGCATTGCCATGTTTCAATCAGTTGCGAATCTCGAAACTATTTGACATATATGACATCTCGAAACTATCTGATCTATCCGTACTCTGCTTATGGGGTCACTCGGACACATCCTCAATAGTTGAACGAGTTTTTTGGTATAGTTTTTTTTTTCCTTCTGATAGAACCATATGATTTCTTAAAGTCAATGAATACCTGGTGACAGTCCCATTGTATTCCCATTTTCTCTCTAAGATTTGTCTCAAGGCGAAAATCTGGTCCAACGACGATCTATTTCTTCTAAATCCAATTATTTCATCTACGTATACGCTTAGGCGAGTTAGCAGGATATTACTCAGTCCTTTGTAACATATTGGAGGATCAATTAGAAAGATCAGCTCGAGTACTCTAAGGGTCGCCACACCCGTACTCACGACAAATCCCTCAGGGACATCTTACAAAAAATAATTACTTTAGTGCCACATTCTATGATAAATTTATCAATACAGAAAGATTCCTTCTTCCAAACGTTTAAGAGTGGACATTTAGTAAACATTTAACTTAAAAATAATATCTTCAATAAATTCCAGTTTCCTGTTTAAATTCCACACTTTTTCCAGGCCTAAAATTGAATTTCCAGGTGAGTAGATACCATGTATAAGAATGTCACACGAAAATTTTATTCTTTCAACACGAAAGGAACGCGCATTATTTCGTCAGCCTACAAAACTGATGGATCGAATTATTTATCATGATTAAGAACTCTTTGATTTACTGATGATAGTAATATATCAACAATATCCAAGAAATAACGTTTATGTACAGTGCAGTTTGAGTTATAAATAAACCTTTCAGGACAATTTTAATAATTATTGCAACACAGCATAAAAATTGTGGATAACTGCCTTTTATCACGATGGTTACAACCTAGAAGTTATTGTAAATACTATATTACATTTTATTTAACTACAATAAACTTATACATTGGAAGTAAATAAAGACACTAAGTGAAATTTTCATACTTACAAGAAAAAACAGTTTTTTAAATTTTATTTCCAAATAAAACAACATGTCTCACCATTTATAAACACCCACCCAATAGAAGGACTAAGCAATTTATTTGGACTTTGATTCTTATATTTGTTATAGGTTTAACAACACACACCGTTAACTGTGCTGGCTTGAGCCTTGGGGGAGGGGTAATGAGCCCCCGTCCCACGATCAGAAAAATGTTTCTCTAACTTTTTTCACACATAAAAATATGTTTTAACTGTATCGTAAGGATACCAAATTAAAGATTGTTTTATACTCTATTCAAATATACTTTCATTTTTTTTTTTACAATGGGCCTCTTCAGGGAAGTACAAAAAATATTAAAAAAAAAAAAAAAAAAAAAAAGCAAACAGTCAAAAATTCTGCCTGTTAAGGCTACACAACTCATCTTGAGAGTTATATTTTAATTTCATACATTAGTTCAATTTGCTTCATTTACGGTGTATGGAAAGTCTCTTTTACATATAATTTTTTAAGGTGTTTTTGTGCTGGGTTAGTTTCATCCTTTGTATTTTGTTCATTTTTTGGCGTGATTTTAGCCCAAAGTCAAGTTAAAGTAACTGTCTTGAAATCAGTTTTCTATTTGTTTCAGTTAACCATTATAATTAATTAACACAACTGTCAGAAAAGTCCCAGAAGAGAAATGGGAAAATATCAGGCAGTGCAGACATGATCAGACATTATTCAATCAACGTATTACATGTTTACCAGAGAAAGGAATATTTTAATGCTAACTACGCGTATTTTTGTTTTATAGCTATGCAATTACTTCTCTGTTCAACAAATATTTTTATACTACGTAGATAATTTCGGTGTTCTATTCATTGGTAATTAAATCAAAACTTGTCAAACAGTGCGGGCACAAACATATACATAGCCGCAAATATACTTAGAAATAACTATATATATATATATATATATATATATATATATATATATAAATAAACGGATGATGCAATTCCAAAAGTGAATTTTTTTTTTCTTATACATATGATCATTTCATATTGTATGAAGCAGAACAACTGTTTTTGTTACTTTATTTTATATTTGGGTTTGGGCAAATAAAAATACGTTTTATTATAACTTATACCACAGATATTATTCAACATGAAATATCTCTGCTTACAATAAAGCAAAAAATATGGGACTTCTACCAAAATTATCAGAAAAGAATAGGGTATAAGTCACCTAAGTTCCACATTAAAGCAAGCTACTGCCATTGATGTGCACGGTAAAATCATAGGTGGGTTCATGTGACTCCGAGCCCCGGGGTGACTTGAACCACCCTTTTACAAATTTTTAATTTTGTTCAATAGGATTTTAAAGAAAAAATGCTTATATCTTTCAAAGGAAGATCTTGCCATATATCTTCTATTATTAAAAAAAAAAAAAAATCGAGAAATGAAATTCCCTGACTTTTCCAGGTTTTTCAGAACGAATTCGAAATTTTTTTAGGTCCAGTATTAAGTGAGAAATATGTTATTTATAAGCCTGCAATATACTAATTATACATTTTAATTTTTAACTATACAGAAAGGGCATAATTTTACACAAAATAACTGAAATCACATTGAGTGAACAAAAATTAGTGTGAAAAATGTTTAATTAAGAAAAGCAACAGACCTTTTTGTTTCTTAGTGACTCATGCACTAATGATTGAACACAAAGAACTTTTTTTTAAAAGAGTTTTAGTCTTACGTTTACCGTCATACTTAAAAAATTATTTTGTGCATATCATTAATAAAGAACTGCATCTCTTCAAGTCTCCACAAGCATTTCTCTCCAACACACACTACATTGCATAACACCAATAACGCAAAAAACTGGATACTAATGTATAGGTATTATTTTTGTAATGTGCGAATCTGATCTTCAAGTAACAGTGCTTCTCGTTCAGCTTGAGCAAGTACGTTTCTTTTCTTTTCTTCCAAGATCTTCATTCCTTCCGTTCTTTGTTTCTCCGCTATCCTAGTTTTCTCATATTCCTGTTTTTCCTTTTTATTTTGCTCAAGCCTTTCGTGGTATCTCGCTCGGGCATTTCTCACATAATGCACCATATCCTTTGCAATTTCTAGCTTTTCAACCATCAACATTTTTTATTCCTTCCCATATCAATCTTTGTGCCACAAGTGAGTCTTCACAGATTTTTAATTAAGCATTCTTTGTTTACTGAAAATCCTCTTTCTACAGCAGCATCATCGTGTAAAAGTACAAATATCTTTCGAAGGAATGGCATGACAAAAACGATTTTTTATGGGCCATTCTAGTTACTTTTTGACTTCGGCCCGTCACGATTATCCGTTACATTCGAGTTAAAATCCACAATCACAAACATCCATGCCCCAGACGGGATTTGAACCCGGGACCTTTGAGTCCCTGGGTTAGCGCCCTAGCCCACACGGCTACCAGGTCGGCAGGAATGGCATGAGTTCTGATTCACAAGGTGCAATAACACTTTTCCAGAATGTATCTAGTCGGGTTGTTCGTGAGTAATTTTCCGCCTTCTCAAGGAACATTGGATCCGAACATAGAATTTTGAATTCTTTTTCTACTCGATCAGCGCACATTCCAGAAATCCACTTGTTTTTGACAAACGTCTCAAGGCAGGAACAAAGACGTTTCTTAGCGATATCTGGGTTTCTAGATATTACGTTAGGATCACAGACCGACAGACTTCTGGTGAACTGAAATTCCAAAGGAGTCTTTTCAAATAAATTTGTGCAAAATGTTTCTTCTGCAGACACTTTTGGCAACTCTATCTGAAAAGAACTTATCAGTTTATTTGTAGAAAAATGACTAAACATTAAACTGGACGTGTACTGTATTGTTAAATTGTTAATTACTCACACAGGTAAAGTATGACAGTAGGTTTCACTAATATGACAGTTTCTGTGTAAGTTTTTTAACGCAATATTTTACACAAGAACATCCTTAATAGTATACACCACCCTGTGTAAGCCTAGCATTTCAACTTTCGGAGGAGAAATTCTTATTCTAATTTAATTCAAAGAGACCTCCCACTCTTTATTGCCAGTTGTGTATTTCGAATTAGATCCTCCAAACGGCTAAAAAATATCACTTTAATCATCTTAGTTCTAGAGACGGCGGACTGGCAAACGCAAACATAATTTTTCTTCGCCAACTGACCCTTTACCGTGGGATGCTGCGAAGAAAGACCAAGTTGTTGTGATGTCTGAGACTTCTTTCGAAAAACACAGGTTTGACAACGAGTATCGATTTTTGAATTGAGTCGCACAATTATCGGAGAAAAAATAAACATGTTTTTAACATTCCATTTTGTTGAGATAAAAAGAGCAATTGAGTTCACTCAATTCGATGTTACAAATATGACCTCCTCGGTCTTGAACAGAACTGTAAGCAGAACTAAATACTGAGTCTGTATAGACATGCCTAATAAGAAGAAGTGAAGATTTCACATCCCCTCTTTTTGTATATCGCCTAAAAAAATTTACAATGTACCTTTTGTAAGGAAAGCTCTTTTTTGTAAGTCTACCGTAGAGAACTGAACCTGGTGTCTAACCTTTTGCGTGTTAATATTGGCCTGAAACCTATAAATGATATAATTCCGAAGGAGAACTGAAATCTTCACTTGTCCGTGGCTAATTCCTGTGAAATTTTTATCATGAGTAACCCAAAAATTCGCGGTTCAGTTTATTTCAAACGTTTATGTCACTCAGGTTTTCAATTATTTTCATTATTTACAAATTAACAAGAAGAAAGAGGTCACATCCGGAACTTACTATTTTGGTCACACTCGGAACCCTTATTTTAAAATTAACAGTATCGTGAAGTCAAAATTAGACATTCATGTAGGTTTGAGACATCATAAAACTTACTCTCACGTATTTTGCTGTTAAAGTGATTTCTTGTTTTCGTGTAAACAAAAGTTAAAGCAAAATTTAGTTCCGGGTGTGACGCGGACAGAAAAGTGGCTTTAAAGAGCTTAAACTTCACAATTACTCACCTCAACTTTCTACAACTTCAGGACGAAGAAACTACTAACACAAATGCTTGCCACCCTACTATTTTGAAGATAAATCAATGATGACCTATTCCACCCAGAGTTGCTAAATCAACCATATTTTTCTTTGATCTCACTCACCTCGAACTACTGTCATACACACTTAATTAAATATGAAAAAATCAATTCAAAGTATGAAATTTTAGGCTGGCTTATCAAATTAGAGGCACAGACCTTTAGTATCTAGCTGTTTAAATATTATTTGCATAATCTGAGTTTTTAATGTGATACAATCACTTTATTCTGGATTGACCGAGAATGCCCTAAGAACGACGATCCAAAATATTTACTAACAACCTGCTCTTCCATATTACTCCAAAACCTATTACAAA
>JAGDQP010051129.1:0-14083 GCA_022664845.1 Lepisma saccharinum | reverse complement strand
TTGTCGAGAATTTTCAGGTCATACACCTGACTTCGTGCATATCAGTACTCATCCCATCACCCTAATCTAGAACAGGACCGACAATTTCTTTAGCATCTATTAAATATTGTTAAAGTAAAATATTATTTGCAAAATGTCTAGCAGCACATTTATCTTTAAATGTTTCAGGGCGATTCTCTGGCAAGTGGTCCATTGTTAGTGAATTTTCAAAATTAATTTGAAACTATGATATCTATGTTTTTCTATCAAGGAACAGTGGAACTATATTATATTGAAAAAAAAATAAAAATTGTAAAATATTCTGGGCACCGCTTTACCTTGGTTCTTCGTACTCCCTTACTCCCCGCTACAAGTATACAAGACTGGCACAACAATCAAACAGGCAATTAAAAGTGTACCTCGGGGCCGGTTTTAAATTCAACGCACTGTACTTCAGACATAAACAACCTAACCTAAGCTTCACTGTTACTAAGATTCAACTACATCTTAACAAAATCATTGTCGATACCACTAATTTAACTTCTAATTTATTTTTAATTCAAAAGAATGAAGTCAACATATAATTACAGATCAAATAACAGTGTGTGACAGGAAGGGCGTAAGCCATAGTGCTGTTACCGCCCATAAAATAATTTTCTCTTATCTTAGCAATGTGTGAACTCATTTCCAAATTCAAAAATTTGATGTGCTCTGAAATCAAAATAAGTAATATGCTTCAGGCACTACTTAATCATAAATATCTGGCGAATCATAATCAACAAAAATCGAAATATGCACGTTTGAGCCCATAAACTGTTGTAAAAATTATAGATTTTGATAAAAGTCATATTTTGGCATATGCTTAAGAAGAGATTCTGCTGTAAAACTTACACGATGGTTATTTTAAATTGCAATAGCTTGATAGTTGTACTTAAGCGAAAAAAACATTCTGTTAATTAAAATTTCTACTATTTGGTTTTGTCCATAAACACTTTTTAAACAGCAATTTCTTCACTAAAACAAAAAATCGTTTCATAATACATTTGTTAATAAGGAAAAAGTAACACAGAAATGATCTTTGTACTAGACCGATAAAAGTGAACTTAAACGGAAAGTGTTTAAGTTAATAAAGACAGTTTCAATTTGCATGCACTGATTTTACAGCAAACAGCACACGCACAGAAGTCTTACTGAATTTAAGAAAAAATCCTTTTTTTTTAAGCCCTGAATCTGATTACCCAACAAATTTTCTATTATGTCTATGTTCCAATCTGATGGGCATATGATTGGTATATTTGTAGCTGAAGCTTGAGTTAAACATCTAAAATTTCTGAATTGAAGCTCCTATTGTTCTCTTAACAGCATTTCTTGTACGTAGATGTGCTACATTGCCCTTCTTCTCTCCCAAGTTAAAGTTTTCACGGTCACCCAAGATCCTCTATTTTGGTTTCCGAATTTATTTTCGAAGCCACTCTCTTCGAAATCTCGAGCGTCATGGTATGATCTTGGTGTCGAAAAGTGATATCTTGTATTTCCAGTTCCAACAACAGGCAATCTGAAATGAAACACAAACAGTATTAATACAGACAAATATAAAATATTGCAGTCATTAACAGACGAACTAAAAATATTTTTAACTTCGAAAAGATTAATGCTACAAAATTGCTACACTAGAATGCGGAGCAAGCCAAGACGTGTTAATAAAGCCACATTACACAATTCTTTCTTCTTGTACGATGCACATGACATTCAACATGTGCTAATAGTCCCACTTCATTTTCGATCCTTCACTTTCATTTCATACTTCCATGATTTAAAACCTTGTTTAATTTAGCGGTCCAACAGTTCCACACACATTCCAAATATTACATTTCCTGGCTACCGTAAACTACAGTTTACCCAATAACTCTGATTACAAGTAAGTCCTTTATATTACGTTACAAAATTCAGTTTCACCCTTGCTCTTTCAAGTTCACGAACACTGAAATCAGCCTGGACTTGTTCTCCAGAAGCAATGGACCAAACCTAATTTAAGGTAAGCCTTGTCAATCGAACCAAAACTACCTTAAGTAGCTTTACTAAAGTCTAATTGAGATCAACTCAGAAATGTAAAATTTACAAAATAAGTGTAATGTTCGCAATATGTCTGCAAGTCTTGGAAAACAAAATATAACGAAGTTCCAAGTCATGAAAAATTTTAAAGTGTGTTCGAATTAATCGCTACTTCCGCGCTGGGTCGAGCACACAAAGTGAATGTTAAACGTCATGTGCATCGCGTATAATGAAAATATAACCGACCATCACTTTAACTCACCATGTTTCGCCCCTCTACTTTGTGTCTGTGATTTTTGTGGCAAACTACAAGCCATTCATAACACGAACTTAGAAGTTTGCTTCCGCATGCCAAGATCTTTGTATCTGTTGATGAATTCCAAGACAAAAATAATGAAAAGTAAATTGTAGAGCGATTTTCACGGTAGTTGTATACTCTTTATTTGATTATTGTTTTCGTTTACTCATTACAAAAAATATTGATCTTGTTTATGCAGTACAGTTATAGTAGTGATAATTTTTCAGTCTTCGAATGTGTCTACTCTATTTAAAGAAAATTAACAATTTAAGTAATGTGGTTATCGAGTTTAATCAAAATGTAAAGATTTCTCACTTAACCAGAGGGAAATATAAAGTTTCACATCACAGGGTAGAAGTCGAGTTTAACCAAGTGCCTCAATTAGTGACCATGGGAACGTAGAGGTTAAGTAAGGTTAGGTACGGTTATGTATTTTTACACTTTCGTTTGTTTATTTAAAAATACTGTAAAGATACATAACCGCACCTAACCTACCTAACCTCCACGTTCCCATGGTCACTAATTAAGGCAAAGTCGGGTTTAACCAAGTACTCGATTAAACTCGACTTTTACCCATCATAGTATGCCATTTCTAAGATACTTCATGATGTTATCAACAAACAAAAATATGTTTCTTTCATTTTCTTTTAACATTGGTGTGTTGAAAACTAATACTACCGGATGCTCTTTGGATACTCCCACGGAAGAGAAATCACGATGTTCAACATATTATTTTGGATCTGATTACGAAGGACTAGAGACGTTAAGATCAGTTAAAGATTACTTAAATTAATTAATATAAGTTAAGATAATACACTCTAACCTAATCTAATGTTCACTGTTTTCAACGATACGGGGGAGTATCTAAAGCGCAGTGAACTATCCTCTCACAACAAAATAGTTTCCCAGTGTAAAATTCGTTGTCGCGGAAAAGGTTCAATTTGTTATAAATAGTAGTTCTCATCCTTACCTACGAATTTCAAGGGCACTACATACAGTCGAATAGTGAATGAATATAAGTGATATCTATCAACAGTAGTATACTGGATTTAATGCTATATGTTATCCTTATTACTTCCCTACAGTCTTAGATCTTCCAATACTGATATTCGTTATTCATGCATCACTAATTATTATGTCATCAACTAAGTTAATTAATACTACACTTTCCGTACTTTATCAGTATTAAATAGCTTCAACCATTTACATCAATTGTCTTTACTGATTTAAGATGCTCGTTGGATACTTTCCCGGAAGACAAATTACCACGTTCAATTTAGTATTACAGATCTGATTTCGAAGGATTAAAGTCATTAAGCCCAGTTAAAGATAACTTAAACTAGGTTAAACTAACCCAATCTTACCTAACCAAACTTTCAATGTTTTTAAAGTTTGCAGAGTAGCCCTGAACTCCCTGAAGAGATATTCCCAATTGTCACAGATTCCATTCCCCGCTACTTGAAACAATGAATCGGAACTATGAACCGTCTACGCGTTAAACAATACTTGTATACATCACGCTAAAAGAGAAGTGTGGACTGTACTTTGGATACTACCATGGTTCATCACACATAGGGTAGTGTAAATTAGATCTGAAATTTATTTTCCAAACACCTTACTGAACTAATTATTTTGCCCTTCGAACTACACATAGATTTTGTTTCTGCAGAAAGCATTAACGTATTTCAGAAAGTACAAGGCGTATTAACTTGAATTAAAGTGCCTAATTAGAGAGAACATTCCGTAATAATATAAAGATTATCGTATATACAGTAAAACATATATTTAAAATTTCCCTTTGATAGCTATGGTAGTAAATTTAATTGACCTTACCTCTTCGTTTCCTCCCTTAATTTCTGCTTCAAAAATGATTATAACTTCGAGTGGAAAATTCTGCACCCATCACTTTGTACATTCTTGCTGAATTCCTTGAATCTGCTTTCACAAATCCAACGTCGATCGTGTTTACCTCTTGTAAATAAATCTTCCCAACACATAAAAGAAATACAGTGTAAATATTTACTGTGTTGTAATTCCATCTTTACTAATCGAACAATAGCAGACTCCGTCCGCTTTGGATATCTGTAGCATTGACCAATGAAATTGCGTTTATTTTTGCGGGAAATTTTGGCACCCGGTCCTACAAACATGGCCGCCATGAACATAAAAAACGGCTTCACTTTAATGACGTAGGACTCTCTCTAAGGTTTATCTGCTCTAGGATTCTAAATGCAAGCATTGTTGGAATTTTAATGAAACAATGAAAAATTTCAGAAAATTAACTGATTTTTAACGGATTATGAAGTTAGATTGTATTGTGGTGCTGATGAAAACAAACTATGAAGATTTAGATGTGTTCTAAAGACTAATGCGAAGTATGTTTGGATCGAATATCATATGTGAAATACAGCAGTTACGTATGTAATGGATGACAGATGAATTTCTAATATTAGAAGCAACTTGATTTGAACTACGCGAAATCAGGTAGTATTTACAAATAGCTGGTCGGTTATTTCTATGTATTTGTAGAACACCAGATGATTTGTCTTTTGGAAATTATTCCGAAATAGTATATGATTCATATATGGAATATTTTGATGGACATTTCAATTTACTGTATAGGAATATTTATATTGCACTTTAGTTAAAGCATGAACGTAATGTTAGATTGGATATTACATGAGAATGAGTGTTTATAGAAGCAGTATCTGATGAAAAGCATTAGTTGACTGCATGTTCAATGTGGTAAGTAGATGTTGATTTGGATGTATCAAGTTCAATGAGAATTAACTTAGCTGTTCCTAATTTGTAATTTCAAAGATTATAAATAAGAAACAGTTGATCCTAGTAAACGTTTGATAATGAGAATGGTGTTGAAACAAGGACTTGAGAGCATTATTTACCTTATCTATGGTAGTAGTTGCATGAGTATAGTTGGTACGTATGAACTATATATCTTTTCAAATATGTTAATGGTAGTTGTTGGAAGTTGTTTTTCTAAAACAATAACTTTAGAACAACCATCTAATACACTAGCTACTAACAATTTGGCGACTTCGGATTACGAACCTCACGCAAACTAAGATATTTTTGACTAGATAAAGACGATAAGGAGTTTGGAAACTTCAAATTCAGTTTGTTCAAAGTTTAAGTTAAACAAAGTGAGTAACAAACAGCTAATACCAGATTTTAAACAAAATATAAATATTAAAGGATCAAATGGAATGTTAGAAATAAACTACAGAGCTTTACCAAACACATGAAAACGGTAATAATAGATCAGGTTTTCATTGTCAAATAAAATGGTTGGAAGAAAAAAGTAAATTTAAGAATAATGAGGATTGGTACATAATAGGATGTCTTCAGAAGTTATCATTAGTTTATAAAACACCATACTATAAACAGAATATTATTAATTATACAGTAATTTTTGCGGAGGTAGACACAGGAAGCTGTGTGAATTTAATGACATTAGAAGTTTAAAATCGGTACACCAAGAAGTATATCTGGAGCACATAAATTTACAAGTAGCTAATGGGCAATACATCACAACGATAGGTTCAGTGAATTTGGATTGTCATTTAGATGGTAGACAAATATGTTTACAATTCTATATAGTAGATGGAATGTTAAAAGCACGCACTAATTGGACGAACTGGTTTGGAATTATTATGGCCTCTTCGGAAATACATTTTTACACATGTTAACAGAACTGATTTGCAAACGGTATCCGCATCTGATGGTATTACAACTTATAAACAATATTTAACACAGCAGTATTCAGATGTTTTTAGTGATAGCATATTGTAACCGGCAAAAGATTATAAAGTGCATATCACTATTGACCCCATTGCAGTACCTGTATTTAGAAAGTTTTACAGAATACCTTATAGTCTAGACAAAAAAGTCAAGGAAAGTTTAAACAAGTTAAATTAACAGGGGATAATTGAGCCAGTTTCATATGCAGAATGGGCAACGCCAATAGTGGTAGTTCCCAAAAAACAAGATGCGGAAATCCGCATTTGTTTCGACTTTTAGGTGACAGTAAACAAATGGGTTAAGAACATGTCATACCCATTACCCACTTTAGAAGATATTCTTGCTAAACTACAAGGAGATAGTATGTATGTGGTGTTGGATTTAAACTAGGCGCACCTACAACAATCAGAATTAAATTGAGAATCACAGAAATCGCTTGTGTTGAGTACGCCGTGGGGACTTTACAAGAACAAACGATTACCATTTGGGCTCTTCATCTCCATTTATCTTTCAAAGATTTGCCATACGCTCAAGCCGTTTTGGATGATGTGGTGATTGGTGGTCGAGATTTAGAAGAATGTTACAAAAATACAAGTAGAGTATTCGACCAGTTTAGAAGTTTAAACATTAAAGTTAAACAAGCAAAATGTCAATTTTTGGAGTCTACGATAGAATATTTAGGACATACGATTTCAGCTTCAGGAGTAATGCCATTAAAAAAAATCAGAAAGCCATATTAGATTGTCCGCCTCCACAGAATGTCAGTCAATTCCGGTCATTTATAGGAATGGTAATGTATTTCCATAAAAATATTCATAATTTTACGAAGCATCTACATTTGTTGCATGATTTACTAAAGAAAGATACTAAATGGAATTGGACTATGGAACATCAACGGCAATTTGAGGAAGCAAAACAACTTATTTTGGATAGTAATAAAGTACATATTTTCAACCCTAAGCAACCAGTCTTTCCCATAACAGATGCTAGTCCCTACGGAGTAGAAGTCCAACTATGCAATCGCAGTGAAGATGGGAAATTAAACACCATAGCGTGTGCATCAGCGAAACTAAAGGCATGCGAGAGGAATTATTCGCATTTTAAGAAAGAGGCTTTAGCTGCGTATTTACGTATTTGTAGTGCGCAAATTTAATAAATATTTTAGTAGACACTTCACTATCTTATCTGATTCGATTCCGGTTCATTAATTTTTGGTGAGGAGAAGGCAATTCCCTCCTCAGCACACACTAGGCTTGTACGATTGTCTTTTTTTGTCGGGTTACAACTAGAACATAATATATAATAAGGAAGTACAGGTGGCCGATTGTTTATCCAGATTACCGTCGGAGGAAGCAACAGGACATGAACAAACCTCACAGTTTAATGTCCTAAATGTTCGTGAAGATGGCAAAAAGTTTCAATAATTCAGTGGACAATCAAAGGGTTGCCTATTCATTTGCCAATAACGTATCAAGATAATGTTTATAAAGCATATTATAAAAATAGAGCAGAAATTACGATATTCAAAACAATATTTAGGGGTAAATAAATTAAGAGACACTAAGAGCTTAGTATTGGTGGCCTCAGATGAACAATCAATTAGAGCAATTGATAAACAATTGTGATGAGTGTCAAACACAACATCGTTATAGGCCGCATACACATTTTGCTAAATGGACAACGACTAAGTATCCTTTTCAAAGAATTCATATTGATTTTTTTATTCTGGAGGACATCAAGTACTTACTAACCATAGACAGATTGTGATGTCTCTAAGTGAGCCTCACATGCCATCTGCCGGTGTAGTGATTGATCATTTTTCTTTATGAAGACGGAGTCGTTTGTTTCCAGGACAGTCGACAGATGTCTCGGAGGCAGCGGTTCTAAGTTGTTTGTTCACTTAAATATTTTGGAATTTATATTTTATTTTCGTCTAAATTTAGTTAAATAACTTAAAATCTTCTGATATACGTGGTCTATAGGTGGCAGCGGCAGTTAGCTCTTATTTAAAGGTAAATTGTGGTAAGGCGGTTGATATTTCGGTGACGTCATGGTAGTTCACGTTAATGATTTTGAGTTTTCTTATTTTGTTAGTTAGAGTAATATTTTATTTATACTAGGAAAGCCTACTAATTTCAAGTGCTATTGGATGTTTCTTTCTTCATATGTGTTCCTATTTATTTATTTATTTTGTTTCGTTCCAGTTTAATTGTTTTTTTGACTCGAATGAGCGGTACTCCGTTCGGGTCGGTTGGAGACCCCTCGTACCCAAAGAGACATGGACGTGTATGTATATTAAATTTTGTCGTCACCCCGACTAGCCTTCGGAAAATTTTCTACATGTCACCTTGAAGAAATTTACGCCCATCAACATATTCGGTGAGTCTATTTAATCTAGTCATGACATAAATCCCAGGCCGGTAATGGAAGGAGTGGACTAAATGTCAATTTAGTTGATTGCTTTCCGTCAGCCTCGTGGTTTGACCTGACGCCATGCTGGAACTTTTGACCAAAACTGAATTAATTTAAGAATTAACTAACATCTAGTGCTCAGTAAGGGAATATTAGACCTTTTATTCTTTCGTGGAATACGATAAACTGTCCAGTGACATTAGTGTTTGCGATCTGAAAGCGAAGGACATTTAAAAAATGAAAAAAATAAACCTTACCTTTCGCTCCCTGGCGTGGGGAATCACTTGGCGTGTTTTGGGCGAAATTTAGGTTTGGAGACTAATTCGAAATTTATTTTGGTATGATGTATTTGATTTCTTTTAGTGTATGTAACCTTCAAAAGTTTGAACTAGCAAAATATCTAAAAATTTATACCTGTTAAATATGAACATTTAAGAAACAGTCGAAAGTAATTCTTTTAATGAAGCATATAGGATTGTCCGAGGTTTTCGTTTGTGTACATAAGTTTGTGGTGTTCTAGGGGTGACATTTGGAGTCACTTCACCTTTTCTTAACCTCTTCTTGCCATTTCTTTTAATTCTAAACGTGGAGGGGGTGAAGTGACTAACATAATATATATGTTTGTGTGTAAGTGTTTAATATATATATTTTATTAAATGTCGACAAGTATTTAATAGTAATTCTAAATATCCTGCCAGTTTTTTTTATAAGACGATACCGTAATAATTTGTGTGAAGTAACTTATTCGTTTGTTGTAAACATTATTTGTTAATGTCTTCACTTTGGGTACCAACTAGGCTTTCATCCGCTCGTTGAGCCTCTCTTGGTTTTCTTTTTCAATTCAAAAAGTGACGGGCGAATGGTAGCTTATTTTTGTCTGTACAGCTGTACTTTGTGTGTTTGTCCCTTGTCGTTGTAACGTAATGTCCTTGATCGTCTCATAAAATGCTTGTAAATTAAATAATATTCTAAATTATTGCTTTAACACTTCATAATTAACTAGTAAGCTAAATTCATTACATAATTTTGTTAATTTTGCCATACGAAAATCCTTGATCTGGAATTGCTAATACGGAAATTTTGTATATTGTGATGTATAATTTAGCTACTCCCGTTTTTCAGTAAATAGTTTGACAGATTTGTTTGATACTAGCAAATGCATGCTAATAGGTAAACTTTAAGGAAAGTAAAACTTCCAAGTCTATGAGAGTAAAATTGAGAATACAATCCAATGCTAAAATTTTAATAGCTTCTCCTTGTACAGTTTTGGGTGTGGTACCTGAGGGGTATTTTCCGTCTATTTGCAGGAAGTGAGTTGAAGATTCATGATTTTTCTTTCTTTCCTTTTATCCACCTGTTGTAATATACAGAAGTAGGTTTCAGATCTTTCCCCTTGTATGTAATTAATTAGTGAGAACCAGGTTGATGGGTTAGGCTTGTAGTATTTCTTTGCCAGTGTGACCAGAGGCGCCCACGCCATATAGGCAGGTCATGCAATTGCATGACCTGATTTGGGGTGGGTGGGTCTGTAGAGAGGGGGGTCAGTTTGCAGGAGGAGAAGAGAAGAGAAGAGAAGAGAAGAGAAGAGAAGAGAAGAGAAGAGAAGAGAAGAGAAGAGAAGAGGAAAGAAAATATATATGTACTCTACCAAATGGGAAGTGTACTGATTTCACGTATAAGCAAAGGATGTCCTGCCTTTCAACTTCCTTGACTTGCAGTACACTCCAGAAGCATATACAGAATTGGTATTGGAGGATTCGAAATGCATTGGTCGAAGATTGTACGATGTACTTATGAAACATTGAAGACTTGATAATTGAGAGTAACTGGTTCTGTAATTTTGAAGCATTTAATGCAACGTTATACAGTGATCTCAAAAATGAAGGTGCAAGATATATTCAGGAGGAAAATGTTATCTGACCAACATCTTTCTTTCACATCGCAGTCCCTGCATAATCCAGCAACAAAGCTACGATTCTACTCAGAGTAGTCAAAGTGAACGTATCAAAGAGCATAGGAAGAAAAGGTAGAACATGATTCTTAAAGGGATAAGCTGAAAAAGAAAGCATTAATATGCCTGTGTGTCATATTAAGAAAATTAGTTTAAGCATTGATATTTTTAAACATTTGGAAACAGGGATTTATTTTTAATGAGCCAATTTCTCATGTTGCCTCTATAACTTGTCTGAAGTAAGTAAGGGAAACGTGAAAAATCTGTAAGAAAATAACATTAACACATAGATAATTACTCTTTTGAGCCCAATTTATGCTTTTACAAATCGCAAAACAATGTGAGCATCGCCAATTTGAATAATTCAAGTAATTTAGGCATATAACGCGAAATTTCCCATTAAGTTAAAAAGTTTTTCGTCGGACTAAACAACTCAAACATATGAGCACTTTTATGCATGTGTTTTTCGTCACGCAATTTACAATGGCAAAAATATTCATTTCATAAATCGACGTAAACAAATGGGTCAAGTTTCAACTTTTGCAAACATGTGATTTTTCTGCCATCAGTTTTGTTGATATTAATTCTGCCAACAACTTTTGTGCAGGTTGAAAGATGGTTTTTGTTCGTGTAAGGTTGAAATGATCTTCCTCATTTTGTAGACAAAGATGAAGAAACTTTTTCACCTATTTATCAGTAGCATCCGATTCGTGTGCAACAAAATTCAAGCTTAATAAAATTTGGATCAAGACTAAAGATCTCCGATTTTCTTAGGAAACATGTTTCCAATCTTAGGTTAACCTAAAATATAACAAGAAAGATTAGTTTTAGATAAGAGAAGGCAAACAAATTCAGATTTTTTATTTCTGCATTTAAAAATCTGGAGTCTCCAAGTTTTACAATGTATTCCAAACTATTCCAGTTTTTAAAATCAGGAACTATTCATATCTGAAACTCAAATATAAAAAAAGAAAGGTCGAATTTCGCCGTCCCTAGTTTAAATAATTGTAGGCAGATAGGAAAAACATCTTAGATGTTTAAGTGTCTTACTAATTAGTGTCTGCTTTAGGGATTCCTTTTGCATTACACATTTCAATCCATTGTCTACTCTTAAAGGTTTTGTTTTTGTACCCTTCTGATAATGAATCCCAAATTATTTTCTTTTTTCCTAATCTCATCTATAAAGCTTGCAGTATCAAAATGTTTGATCGTTTTGGCAAAATTAGAGAAAGAAAAATATTTCTGTTCTACAGAAACCTCCACGAAACTGCACAAAAGATCAACAAAGGGGAAGGCAGTAAAGTCTTACGTTTTGAAATATAATGTTGACCAACTTTATTGCCGATGACAATGTCACTGGCCGAAAGTTGGGCGATAATGCATAAAATAATTGATTCGTTTAGGATCATTTACGGAATGACTCTTGTGGTCATTTTAAATCGCGCGACGAAAATAAAATTTTCGTGAAAGTGGTCTTAGGCTTGCATTTGTTATATTTCTTGGGGGAAAAAAGTTTAAATTAGCCTGAATTTTTTTATATATGCTTAAAAAAATATTGTTAACATTTGGGGAAATTTGCGTTATTTAACAATTTGAAAGACCATAAATTCTTCCCAAAAGACCGTTAATTCTGTTTTCTTTAATTATATTAATTTTTCCGATGTTATCTGGACTGCGATTTTTTTCTGTTTCTACCATCACTTTGAAGACATTATAAGGTATTGCCTAGTAAATTTTTATTCACACTAGTGACTCTGAGATATTAGAGAAACTAGTACAGTAACTGAGAAGTAGCAGTTCTTAATATTCTTATATGTTTTTTTTTACTGAATCGAATCGATACATTCGAAAGAACGTTTTATATGGAGGTTGTGTCTGCCGCGTCTTTCAACTCTTAAATCACCGACGGATTTCAATCTAATTGTATATGTATGTGATCTACACAGAAAAGTTACCCGGAAAATTTGAGAGTGAATTATCTTAGACACTTTATATCCGTAATTTGCTGAAGGCTTGAAATAATTTATTCCAATCATCTCTTACACCACTGACTGGACAGATGTCATATTGTATCTACAGAAAATCTTATCGTAAAATTTTGAGTAACATCTAGGGAAAAAAAATTGCCTTTTCTTATTGAAGGCTCACATACATCTCCCTCATCCTCCCGTTAATTCACACACTGGATATACTATATTGTAAGATCTGTTTTGATTGCCATGTTTCAATATTCTAATCAAGTAGCCTACATAGCAGAAAGATAGAACAAGGTAGTATATGTATAAATTACTCATTTAAACAAGTATAAGTTTTCTTCAGTGAAATAGTTTTGTTTGCTCGTTAGATTTGTAATGGGTTACTCAAACACAAGTATAACTGTGTGCTACTTGACAATAGCCAAGATTTGATCTTGATTCACGATAGATGGCAGCAAAACCGTTGTAATTTTTGGGTAAGTGAACTTTGTAGTTGGGTTTAATTTTGAAGAGTTTGAAATTTATTGTATTCATTTGAATTTATTATTTAGAACTAGCTGCTTGTTTGTTTCGACTGTTTTTTATTCATGGAATACAGGAACTATGAGCATTATTAGTCACGAGACTTCGAACACTCATATCGAAGCAACTCTTTCACGGAAAATTCGTGATGCTTCCTAGCCAGTTCTTCCAGCTATAAAGGAAATGAAGACAATGGAAGTTGCTAGGAATAGGCTTATTGTGAAACAGCTTATCGGTATAACATTGTTTTAGGCAGACACTGTTTAGCATTTCGAAGACATCGAGAGATATTGACAAGTAGACTACGGGGAAATTTCAAAGATCTTCTTGTGCTACTAGCGGAGCAGTCTCACACGATGGCAACGTATCTAACCGCTTTAACTGTTACCAGGAAAATGAAGTCACCTGTCCTTTTTGTCATGGCGACGACTAAACCAGTTGATAGATATAATTTGTACTTACCTTAGAAATACATTTTGCCGAGAAATAAGAAATGTAAAGATGTTCAGCGCGTCTGTCGATAGCTCGTTTGACAAGTCAAGGAAAGAGTAAGTGTCTTTTATAGTAAGATACGTTAATGAAGAAACGGGTGATATTAATGAACGACTCTTGGCTTTAAAAGAATAACCAACAACAACTGGTAAAGATTTGTCTAGATTATTCAATGAACAATGTGAAAACAATAGTCAAGATTGGGTCTCGGATCTTGTTGTTCAATCACATGATGCATCGAATATGCGTTCTCCGTACAAAAGTCTCCAAGCGCTGATTAAGGAACAAAATCCGAGGGCAGCATATGTATGGTATTGGGCGCACAGACTAAACCTGATTGTGACTTCTTCCGTCGGATCCTCTGTGAATGCTATGGATCATTTTGGTAATTTAGAGAAGTTATTTGCATTCATAAGCAACAGCAAAAGACGCGTTCATTTGTTCGAGGAAAAACAAAAGAAACATTACCCTAACCAAAGAATTAGAAGGTTAAAGCGAGTTAATACCACAAGATGGATGTCCCATTCATACGCTCTGAAAGCTGTATCGATAACATTTGAGGCCTTGTTGGAAGCCATAGAGGAAAT
The DNA here is from genome assembly GCA_022664845.1 of Lepisma saccharinum. NCBI lineage: Eukaryota > Metazoa > Arthropoda > Insecta > Zygentoma > Lepismatidae > Lepisma > Lepisma saccharinum. The sequence goes on along the minus strand of JAGDQP010051129.1, from coordinate 55 downwards.
TCGACACATTGAAGAACCTTCTGATAAGCAAGCTGGCCCCCAGGCAGGAGGGTTT
>JAGDQP010051128.1:0-14083 GCA_022664845.1 Lepisma saccharinum | reverse complement strand
ACGCTGTTCTTGTATTTATTACCGACAAAATGCGTTCTAATATTCAGAAAGTACACTCGTTTAAATCCAAAATTAAAGAACACATCATTATAATCTACACACTTCAATCTTTCTATACTAGATTCGCTATATAATTATGTATTAGTTAGAAAAATCTGGTCGCGGGGACTGTTCTCCGCCCTCTATTAATCCGCCATTGAATCAAATAATGTATTATATCAGGGGATTTAAAAGAAGTACATACATATGCATATGCAATGGCATACAGCTTTATCCGAAATTCTTGGAGATAAAAAATTAAGTCCCGCTCCACTCTACAACACGCTTTCTTAATTTTCAATACTCGAAATCGGTTCCGTAGTATGGCAATACTGTAAACTTATTATTATTATTGAACTGTTGGGTCTATAGTCTATGAGTTCCCACAAATTATATTTCCCAAGATGGTCACTACAATCTGTGAGATCACAGGATTCACATGTTATAATAATATCTATTTATTATTACAAAACTATAAATTTGAATTAAAGTTAAGAAAGGGAAGTTGAACATTTGTGATGTTTATGTTTAACAATTTAATAAACCACCACCAAGATTTATTTTTGTCATTTTTGTTTATCAGGCTCGGTGTTACGTAATATTGCTACCTTTACTAGTTGACTCGCTGAGTGTAATAGATGTTAGTAAGTCACAAAGTAATAGATATATTGTTTGCAGCTTGCGAAGAAGCGTAATGGTTTAAGGAAGTATCTTGGATCATTAGTTTACGGACACGTAAAGCTTTGCGTCTTATATGGTAAAGGCAGATTTTAAAAGTTTTTGTAGAAGCACAAATGGATGCATTATATCCGTGCTTCCATTGCGATTAATAAAAACTAACTCTATGGCTTACTCGCTCGCAAGTTCATCACCGCTGTAACAAACGTTCGCTGTTGGATTTTATTCTGGGCAAGTAAGTTTTCACCACGAACATCTACCTCTCAAAATCTCTTCAAATATTGTCATTCAAACAACGTTTTGGTCTTCCAAACTGCCTTTTCCCCTGGTGTACCAACCACAATAGAATATTATCGCTTTCCATCATGTACACTACATGCCGGTAGTAGCTACTCTGATTGGTTATTCTTATAATGTCGGATGAATCATACAATCTGCGGAGCTCTTCATTAAGCAGCCTTCTCTATTTTCCTGTTATTTCTCCCAATTGGTCCGGTATATATTTCTCAAAACCTTATATTTATACACACGCAATTTATGTTCATTTGTCAGGGTCGTACTTTAACTTTCGCTTCTATAAAACATGACTAACAGAATAATGGTTCTGTATATTTTTAGGCTAAATTGAAAGAGACGAATTTTTACTCTTTTGGAGTGGAAAAAGGGACCACTTTTTTTTTGGAAAGCGTAATTTTCAATCGAAAAGAGTGGATTCCAACCAAACACTCTCACTTTGGATAAAATATATATTCATTCTTGATGGAATGTCCTTTTTTGAATGTAATGTATTTTTTTAATCTTGAAAGAGCGATTTCTCATTGATTTTTACAACGTGAAAGATCACTCACCTTTAGAGAGAGATTTATCCTTTTTTCATTCACAAGTACATTACTTTTGTTTCTTACCACTTATAAAATAATGTTTCCTTTTGCATCATTTTAAGCTTTGAACATTTTCGTGCGTCATTTCCTGTTGAATAGATGAAAACATTATTCGAATAGATCGAAATGCATATAAACAAAATGTCTACGTTCCTAGTGAAATGGATTAATATAGATCCCACGTTTTTCAAGCGAAAATATCTAATATTTTCGCCGATTGAAATTCACTCTTGTAGCCCCTGCCACCAGCTTCGTAATAGCCCAGCAAGAGAGAAAATGAATTCAATCATGCTACCAAATTAAAACTGATTATAAAGGCTATCGATTATGTAGAAGAGTTCAATCGAATCAGACTGTTCACTTTCTGAGCAAACTTTTTCTTCAGGTTGCAAATGTCAAATAAAAAAAACGTGTAAATTACAATTTTATTAATTAGCATACAGATACACATCGTATTGTAATTCCAATGAATATTTAATTTAACTGAACTGAATCAAATTACGTTTTTAAATAATCAAAATGAATCGAATGTTATTGTGATTATTCGACTTATTTAAAAAAATAATAGGAACAGACTTTTAACAGCAATGATTCTACTGTTCTTGAATAATTTTAGAAATTCGAGAGATATTCCGAATCGCAATTTGTTAATCAAAGAATATTCGAAACGAATCGACAAATTCACGACAAAATTACGAAGCAAAAATCAATGTTGAATGGAATCTCTAAATTCATAAAAAAATCAAAACAACCACTCCTCATACAAACAAAAAATAATAATTTGAACACTTTTCAAATTGTAGATTGCAAGTTCAGTCAAAGAATATAGTTAGCACCTTCCTCCATCTAGTGTAGCTAAAATGGACGCCATCGAGTGAACTTATCAACCATATGGACAACGAAATACGAATTTGAAGAAGGATAGCTTTAATTTACCTATTATGCAACTCAATTATTCAAATTAGTTTATGCAAATGATATTATGCAAATTAAGTTGACAAAGGTGCAATCCTATACTCATTTAATTCTTAACTTCAAAATGATTATATTTGCGAACATATCTACTAACGACCACAAAATGTTTATAAATTAAATTGACTAGATCCCTATTTTTAAGTCTTAGCTTAACTAACAAATGAAAACTTTATTTATATTGGCAACTTTAAGCAAAGAAAAATTACCATTTACAATTTAAAGATCCTGATTAAATCGTTATTTTAAGAAACTACTAATCCTCACCTATCATTTAGTTTCAAAACCTAGATTTATTTTGCCCTTTAATTTTTAGCTGTTTAGTTACTAACCTAGCTTTAAAGAATCAAGAATATAAATTTGAAAACAATCAAGACAATTTATTTAGAATTGAATTGGATAAATCACAAGATTTTATTTAACTGTTAGCTTTTACTTTACTTCCAAATGAACAAAAGTTTACATGCTCCCACATTCCCCGTTTAGATTCAGTACGAACAAGCACAGGTGATGTCATTTACTCAAGCAACCTTTAACTCACGTCGTGACTAACACACACTTTATGCTTAAATGCAGATCTTCCTTATTTAACGCGAATTTAATTAAACGTTCTTTTATACGAAATCACAATATTTTTTTTACGAAATTAATAACAAAAAGAGTTGAAATGAACTAATCATTCAATGAACGACGTTTAACTTTAAGGACACCGAACCCTTGTATCAAGAACATTTTCCACTCTTTCAATGAAGAAAAACACGTTTCTAAAAAAAAAAAAAATAATCTAACTGAATAGATTTCCGATTTCGTTAAATCACCACCATTAATTTCCAACAAACCCGTTATGGCGAAGTACGCTGTTTAACAGAGTTGAGAAAAAACAAAACCTTGTGCGAAACCACATGACGAAATCAATGCCGGATGAAACGAAAAACTGACGTTGTCAACCATCAAATTCAACCAGCAGCCAAGTTCTGATTCCTCCCTTCTCAATTCACTCTCTTCACGCCCAGAAACAAAAGAAGGGTGAAATAAGAACTCCGTCGCAGTGTAGCGAAATCATGCACCCGAAATATCTCTCATTTCTTTATAAACTTTAGCAAACATTTTTTTCAGAATTCGTAGCCGTAAACAATTCTATTTTTTTGTTGCTTGATAAAAGCTGTCAAGATTACAAACATGTACTGAATGTTTGAAGAATCACTAAACTCTGAAAGAGTTTCAAATTCATTTTTTTTTCAGCTCAAATCAAGTGAAATTTCTCTCTCTTGATTTAGTGGGTTTAATTTCAGTTTTCTTCATATTAAACGCAAGATTAGAAGTTTTTCTGACTATACAGAAACGTAAGTTGGACTATACAGATCCTTCTTCTTGCTTGTTATACCTGGTACACCATATGCTCCTAAGGATTTAAATTTGTTTACTGTCTCTTGGATCGCAATCTTAATTATTATGTCTATATTTCCTTCGTCTTCTATGTTTTGGCTTGTTATCATATATTTTGTTTTCTCTACGATCACATATAGACCTTTGTCATCAAAAGCTTCTACTACTACATCGGCGTTACTTTGCAGTGCATCTATATCGTTCCATATTAAATCTTCCTTATCCGCGTATACAAACAGTTGATTCAAACAATTCCGTGTGAATTCCATTTTCTCCTCTTTTATTCTATGAATCGTTCATTCTAACACGAACATAACGCTAGGTACTTCTGATAAGGCATCACCCTATCTCAATCCTCTGCGAATCTCGAAATTATCTTACAGATTATTACTTATACGTATTTTCCATATTGTGTCGCTGAGACACATCCTTATTAACTGAACAAATTTTCTTGGGGATTTCAAATACTACTAGGATATGGTGTAGATGTTTGACAGAATCATATGCTTTCATCGTCCTGACCCACAGATGCCCATAGGTCAGATGTAAATTCAATCAATTATATTTTCTTAAAATCTAGGGACAACTGTGAACTGTCCCACTTTATTCTTGTTTATTTTCTAATATTTGTATCAATATTGAAATATAATTCCAAATAGATATATCTTTCTAGCTCCACATTGGTGATCTAAAATATTTCATCTACGTATACATATTAAAGTTCATTTCTAATCACTCCTAGCGATGGTTAATCATTTCTAATTACCCGAATTAATAAAAATACAATTTGTACAATTTCTACATGTTATATTGTGTGGCCGTAGTTCAATGGTAGAGCATTGGTGGGTTCAATTCCAGTAGCCGACCATCTTGACAGGTTTCTCCAGTTTATATATTGTTTTGCAAAGTTATTGCTAAGGTAATTGTGAAGATATATGATATTCAAGAAATTAAGTAAATTTTGTTATCCCTTTTAATTCTAACATTTGTTTAGATAATGTCATGCTATGAGTCCTTACAAAACACTCAGTTATACAGCAAATGTACAAGCTACAAGCTGGTGAGGAGATTAGGCAGGCTGTTGGCAGATATTTTGCTGCAATTGCGATGCAGGATCATAAATAGAATTTTGAATAATGTAGAGAAAGTTGTTCTTTGAACGCAGTGAATGCTTCTTGTCGTCACCTAGAACATTTTTGTACATTACTAACGCTTTGACAACAGCTGTTTCAGTTGACAACAGTAGTCCTATACCACTCGACGCCCTTCGTCAAGTTAAGGAATGAAGACATCTGGTCGGACAAGACGATGAACTCCTTTCATTTACTATATGCAACTCCAGCATCCGGCATAATTACTACCACTCCCCATGTACGAGCTTCAACCATTTTGTATGTATGCTTGGTGCTCAGCACTCGCAAATCATTATAATGTTTTTATTTTAGAACACAGACTCCAGAATAATTCATTTGAGTAAATACTTCTAATCGTTCCATCAAGTTGAGTGAATATATCAATGTGTTTTTTTCTGCTAGTTTCACACACTAGTGACACACAGAACAACGAATGAGGAAGGGATGCTGTGTGCATCACCCGTGATATACGCGTTTCTGGTTAAAAAAAAGTATAATCCAGGGCCGTGTGAATCACCGCTGATTCAAAAAAACAACAATGAATAGCAACAATGAAAAATACATTTGGAAATAAATCATTGAACTAGACTATTTTTTTAATAACTAAATGGAACAAGAAGACATTAAAATTAGAAAATGGCCGGAGGTACAGTGTTTCTGTCAGTTGAGTGGGGATATGTTACTCTCAGAGCATCGGATTAAGACGTCGAAATGTTCCTAAGAATTATAATAAAGTATGGAAATAGTCTAGGATCTTTGGAAAGAACAAAAATGGTCAAGAGGGCTCAAAAATAACTTCTCCCCTCTCGGAAAGGATATTTAAAAAAAATGGGAATCTCAAAAATGACAATAATTGATTAAAGATCAAGTCAAAGTTAGTTTTAAAAGATTATCTGGTGACCGGGTCAATTAGGTAAAAAAATGATCTTCATGTCGCTGGACACAAAATTAGTGTTATCATTTGGGTCACTACAGGACAATTCTGGTCAACTTTTGGAAGAAAATAAGCTTGTCAGAGTCCCTACCATGAACGGTTGCTAAATATTTGGAAAGCTCCTTGGCTTAGTGAGTGCATTGAACCTGAATTGTTGTTCTTGATAGGAATAGGATCAGCCACTGCAGTTATTATTTTACTTTCATCCGTTGACGAAGAAAGGGGACATTTGTCCTTATGTCATTTGGGGATACCATTTGGCATTCTCTTAAAATGGTAGAAAGTAAGGAAAACCTGAGTCAAGGGGATTCTAACCTAAGATTCAAGAGTTACGTGCACTCTACTTACGTTTAATAAATCTGCCTTGTAATGCTTAGTCGTTTTCTCTTAACGTCGTTGTACATATCGTAATATATGACAGTAGCTACAGGCATGGCAAAGGACAAGACGCTTCTGAAAATAACAAAACAATGAAATCATTTTACGTAACCGAAAATGTGATTATGAATATACAATTTTGAAAATGTATAATTTAGTTGCACAGTTTTAGTACAGTAGATGTCAGTGTAAGATATGCGAATATATATTAAAAAGTACAACGTATTAAATTATTTTTTAAAAGTTCTTATATTTCAAAAAATTGGATGTGATTTAGCAAGAAAACGAAAAGATATTGAAAGATATTCACAAAGAGTAGAACTCTTTGTAGCTGCAAACACGAGCCAGTGTTAGTGAACAGTTTCAGAACAGAAACCAAAGTAACTGGCTATTAACTGAAAAATGGTTGTGGGTCTATTATAATGTTTATGCTTATTTCGATTGAAATCTTGTTAGATGTTTTTACTAGAAAATGTTACATTATTAAGTGTTCTATGTCAGATTTCACAGAAAGTTAAAATATCATTGATCGTTTTGTTTATGTTTTTAAAAAAATAATTAGTTAATACTTAAGTGCAATATTTTACTAAATGGTTGCAATCGACCATTTTCAAACTCTCAGGGTACACAAGTAAACCTGGAAAGTCAACTATCGTCGTACTGTATCGAGAGAAAGAATTAAAATATTCAAAAAATTACTTTTTTATTAAAGACCATCTTAAATAAAGACTCTATTTATCAGCAATTGTACATGACAGATGTCACAACAACATATTGGAAATACATATCAACGTTCAACAGACATAGTTTCATAGATGTCTTCCTTTCATTTTACAATAGTATTTGTTGGAATTGTGGTTCCTTTTAGGAGCTGACAAAGTAAGAATAATTGATACTGATTATATTAACTTTAACAGTTGATAGAAAAGGAAGTAGACGGCCATTTGAAGCTGAAGAGAATGTATCACACTATACATTCATGCCTCCACATTTTACTTTAAGCACGACTGGAAAAGCTACATTCCGTTGAGAAATAGACTGTCAAAAATAAGAATCTTCTATTTCAATATTTCTTGACAAAATACTTTCATAATACAATTAAAGGACTTAAAAGCAAAGTGAGAAAAGTAACATCTGAAATTAAGAAAAAAAAATGTCATTGTCTAACACGAAATACGTAACAAAGTATTTATTATATTTTTCATAATAAATAAGATCAAGTGGATTTTTCTATATTGTTAATGTTGCCTGCATTCCTTTTATTTTTAGTTCCTTCGTAAATTGAGTATAGATTGTGTAACGGGAGTGGTTCATAGTTCGCGAGGCGGTCAGTGTTCTGAGAATCCGTGACCAATTCAACAGTAAGTGATGACGTCGGATTTTGTGCTGGGGCCTGAATTATGAATTTCTGCTGTTCAACACAGATACCCTGGGAATTGTACTTACGAATGTTAATATAGAAAGAGCGATTCTTATACGGAAATGCCACTAATATTACAGAAGATGTTAAGAAGTAGCGAATGTTGTTTAGATCTTACTATACTATCAATTACGTATTACCGATAGGCATTTACCAGCAACTTTAATATGAATTAAATTCCGTACTCTACCAAATAATATCGTAATCCACACTGATATAAATATCAATAAATATATTATTGACTGTATGTTTGGTTTTATTACTTGTCCAAATAAAATTAGAAAAATATTCTATGACGCCAAAGTTGATTTGATGATAGCCAAGAAAAAAACAACGAACGCGCTCAACTGTTTCATTTGACACTGGAGGTCTTCCCATGGATTTCTTCTTACACAGACAACCTGTTTCTTCAAATGTATGCAACCAGGCAAAAATGGACTGCCGTGTGGGTGGTTCATTCCCATATTTTGCCTTAAAATGATGTTGCACGACAGTAACTGGTTTTGTATTGGCATATTCCACAACACAGAACGCCTTCTCAACTGGACTCCCCATATTCCTCCAAGCCACGACAAGGTCAAGTTCGAGAGCAAGGCGTCTTACGTCACACACCCATCACTGAAAGATAATAAAAACTGTCAGCGGCACAACTTCAAGTATGTACGCATGTAACACAGGAAAAATATTTTTTGCTGCAAACAATACTTTTTTTTTTTTTTTTTTTTTTTTTTTTTTTTTTTTTTTAGGCTAACCGTTAGTATGGTCTCGAAGTTTAAACATTCAGAAGTAGGTATTGTTCCGATTTGAAAAAAAATAAAACATACATTTTAGGCCACGGGATTCCTTAATTTGTAAAAAAAGGCACCATCAGCTTTAAACTGTTCCGATTCTGTAGAGTACAAAATAATTTCTATGGGATTGACATTTAAATTAACTTAAATTGTGGTCTCTGATATAAATCAGTAGATGTCACCTTTGTTGTCTATAAATTTATTCGAAGGGAATGAAAGCTTTTCACTTATTATAAAAGGAGGATTAGCTGTTTTATGTGCTAAAAACAAATATATCACACAATGTGCGTGCCTTGAAACAGTAATATGGTTGCCCAAATCAGTTGATACATCTTAAGATATCTACAAGATAAATTCCAAACGTAATAAAACATTTTCATTCACATTACTGTTAATGGAAGTAACGATATTTTTTCACATTTAGATCTTTCTTATCGTAAGCGATATATCATCTTCTTTATTACAGCTGGATAATAATCAATATTGAGGAAACTCATGGTCTCAGCAAATTTGGTTTCGTATTTAATAAGCATCAACTCTCTCTTTTAATCCAACGTAGAACTCCTTTCAAAGCAGATCAGGTATACTCATTTCCCAATATTGACTCAGCATGTATCAAAAGGTATTCATTATTGTCTTAATGTCAACGTATATACAGCATTGGCCAAATTATTAGAGTCACAGGAAAATACTATCATTAAAATATTGTTTGGAAAGTGATTAAACTTAATTTCTGTGGTTTAGGACTATACAAAATAACTCTATATATGTTGGAACGTAATATCTGCTTCAACGTAATCGTTTTTTACTGTCCTGTTTTGCTTTTCTTAGTAAGGTTTTTCTTTGACCAAAGGAAAATATAATTGTGGCCGTGGCCTGGAATTAATAAAGTTTTGAATCGCATTGACAATATCTGGATTTATCTTAAGTACAAAAGATATCACCAAAAATCCAGTTAATTAAACACATAACTAGAGCGCACCATCATGACCCTGATGATCTAGAGGCATATCAGATCGATTACTTGAAAGTTGTTTCCCCTTACGAAGGCCAATGGTGATCAAATTTAATACTGACAGAGCATCTGTGTATGAAAGAGCAAATAATCACTTACATTTGATACTGTTCTATTAATAAATGAGCTTACTGCTGAAGTAATGTTTGTGTTTCATTTTTCAACTGAGTTAAATAATGTCGCCAATATTGTAGCTTCCGTCACACAAAAATCATTACATAGGTTGAAAGAAACAACCCTATTACTGACGTAAGTCTATAAGAAAATCAAAGACCATCTCCACTTTATTTAATATACCGGTCTCAAAAGAACATAGTTATGATTGATCCTAATAGACGGATATTATTAAGAAATATTAAACAAGAAATATCGTTCTCGTTTTCAGACCACAAAACGTAATCGGAGGTAGATGGATAATAAATATTATGAAATGGATAGAATTTGAACGAGAAATATCATTCTCGAAGTATAAGACACACAATGTAAGGTCAGAAAGTGGCAATGGATATCAGTGAGGACATGCCATTCAGAGAATAAGAATTGACTTGACTCCGGAATGAAATTATAAGATAGAAATCGAATTAACATGACTAACATTTACAATTTAAACATAATAGATGCGAATAAAAGATATCGGCAATAGTTTGTATCATGGAGAGGAGATTTTGTTACTTTTTGTCTTAGACACAAAATATGTTTGGTGTTAGCAAAATACAATTCAGAATTAAACAGCGCTCATGAATATTAAGTACCATTCAATAAGGCAATAGTTGAGCCTAATAATTTTGTCTGGATTAATATACTTTTAATATAATGTTTGACTGTAATACCCAACACAAGCCATAGATTCTTTGGAGAAGTGAAGTCCCCCAATCCCATGAAGATATTCCTAAACTTTCAGAACATAAGGGTTCTATTCACTTTTGGTTATTCGGTACACACCCTTTTCGCACCAGAAAGATTCGCACTGCTGACCTTTCTGGCTATTTAACTGTGGACGTGTTTCACGTCTTCTCTTTCTGTTGATATATTTAGGTGTAAGCCTATTTCTTCACGCGGACTCAATGTTGATATTTTAAATTCAATCCTACTTAAAGCCTTTAGGCAACTTTTGCTCAGGCCGAATGGATGATTATGAAAAATTGGTGGAATAAAGCAAGTAGGAGAAAATGGGAGCACTCCGAGAAAACAGTGTTAGGCCACCGCAAAGCACACATTGCACGATCTAGGATCGAACCCGGGACCTTAAGATAATAAGTGACTTAGCCACCGCGGCCCAATTGATTACGTTAATATTACTTAAGTCACAAGTGAATTTTCGGCTGACAGATAAAATGTCGTTTATTATTACAAACATGTTTAAAATTAATATGTATTCTGAAATTCCTTAATGGTCATATAGAATGTATTGTATCTCCCATAAATCTTTGCAATAGTGTATGATATATGATCAAATTACATTGGCAAAATTATTTAACATAAACTAATGTTATTCCAGTCACACTAATTTTCATAACATGTATAAGATGTAGGATAATTCATTAGTTAATTTCTGATGTAGTCATTGTCAAAATGTAGATAGATTTTTATTATTATATTTCATTTATATAAAATTGAAAGAATATAAACGAAAAATTTTTATTACTATATTTCGTTTATATAAAATTGAAGGAATATAAATGGTGACAATTTTCCTTGAATTTATGATGACTCAACGCTGCCTCTGGCATCTACTGGATCAATTTATAAAATCCCAACAAGAGCTTGTTTATTCTATAACGATAATGCAGTTCTTTGTGATTTTCCATTATCCTCTATATTCATTATTGCGTAGGAAAACCAGAAGTTCATAGATTGGAGTGATTCCGCTCTAAACAAAGAAGACATTGGCATTTTCTAGAAATATTTTATATCATTATCAATATTCAGGAGATATGTTCATTTTCGTGTTCCTTGAAATGTAACGTTTCGGCAATATAGGTATTCCTTTATTAGCACCTTCGGAGAATTCACGCCACTACCGCCCAAATTCCAAGAGAGAAAAAAATAAGCTTTTCCAGCTTTAATTATAATAAAATCATAATAATTAATTATAAATCTTCAATTAGTAAATTATCAATCATTTTCAATTACAAGATACCAGACTGCATATTAATCCTTTGTCATTCAGATTAGAGATTTACATTTGTTCATAAATCACCCTTATTGTTATATATTAATAATTGTCAAGTATTTAACCTCTTATGTTCCAAATTGATCTAATGTAAATTTTAATGTGGAAAAAAGTTCTTTGTAATTCTAATCTGCAAATAGTTATGGCAATTGAAATGTGTAATAGATCTTTCGCTTTGATATTTTTTTATTTGTTGATTGATTTATTGATAAAAATTGATCTCAAAGTTTCCAGCGATATCTGAAGCTTCTCTCAACTTCTCGTGTTTCCTGACATTTATGTTTCCATAGGACATTTATGTTTTCATAGAAAACATTTATGTTTTCATAGTCGGACTAAGCATTATTACAAGGTGCTTTCCATTTCCCTGCTCTAAAGGGTTCTATAAGGATAGCTCAACTTCAGGTTTAATGAAAATAACTTTATCATATTCTGAAGAATTTCCCTGTAGCAGAACACTTGCGATGGTGACTTATGAACAAAGTCACATTGCTAATGCAAAGGAGCGCATGACTAAATGTAAACATTGAACTATACTCTTAGACGTTCCATGGCCTAATATAATGAACCTAGTGTGGAGATTTAGGTGATGGGAAGTCGCCTCCATATGCGAAATTTAGTACGGTTCCAACATCGAAAGCAATCGTCCTGTCACTGGTTTTCATTGTTTTTCTTCTGTCGGGCTGGTCTTATAAATGAATCAGGGTAAGTGTTCCAAGTTTTCATTTAGGTTGGACATATAAGTGAATGCTGTTCTTGGGTGATCCTTTTTTCTAGTTCTGTTGTGCTTAAAGTTGAGAACACATCTACAATCGTCCATTAAAGGATTGAAACACTTAGTTATCTAAGCAAGGAGCTCAGACGTAAAATATAAAACATAAATTATACTAAGGTGATAGTAAAATATTTGTTGTAATATTATGTTTCAATGCTGCGGTTATATATACAGGTGTATATTATGGTGTTTCGTTCTTAACGAAACATTTCCTTATTTTTCTAATCATTAACTCTGGAAAGGTATCGGACGTAAAATTTACGTGTAAGGAGAGATTAGTAGTCTCTCCTTCCCCTCCCAGCCCTTCCAGATGTTTGCCAAGTCACCAGTGCTTGCTCTTGTCAGTTGCTGACTAATCGGCGGCGGGTGTAGGTGGACTCTGCGTTTCTTTGTTCTGGGTGCATTTCTTTTTCTAAAACTTACATGCCAGTTTGACGTGTCGCTACCTTTAACCGCCTTTTTCAAACACGTAAATCTGACATGTCGCTACCTTTAACGGGTGTTTTTGTTGAATATTTTAATTCACTTTGGATTATATTCTTCTTGATGTCAGGTAATTTGAGGACTAAAATAATGCCAAATGTTTTGGACAATGAAGATGCAGTATTGGGTGCTCTCGAAGAAGCAGAGAAGAGAGTTCTGAAGATTTAGAAGAAGATAATTTAAAATTTGAACTGAATTTGGATTCTGATGAAAGCTGTTACGATAGAGATGCTGACCCCGAGTATACACCTGAAGAAACCGAGTTAGATTGTTTGGTGGTAGAAGTAGTAAAAAAAATGAATTTCTACTACTCCAACTCAGCCTTGGAAAAAGAAAAAAGATACTGTTTCTAACGAAAGTGAAAGAAATGAAGCCAAGCGTACCGAAAATGGCGAGGGAAAACTTGTCGGAAGTATTATCATTGTACAAGAAGAAACAATGAAGAGTAAGAATGGATTTGTTTGGAATACGACATGCCAACAGAAGAAGGGGAAGACATCATCCAAGAATGTTATTCAAATAAGGCCAGGACCCACAGCAGAAAGCAAGCCCGCCAAACAGCATCTGCTCTGGAATATTTTCACCCGTTTTTCTGTGACAAAATTCTTGCGACTAATGAAGAAATAAAAATGTACCCTAATAACAATAAAACGACAAATGGGCATTAAAGTATCACGATATATCTAACAATATAGCCTACACGTTAATATAACGTTTCGCTACCTTTAATGTACATGTTAAGAACGCTACCTTTCTAGGGTTAAATATCTATTATCATTATATAGAAAACTACTTATTATATAGAATGGCTAGAGTCTAAAATTACTAGAATAGAGATACTTTAGAGACCAACATATTGGAAGCATCTATGCATGATTAAACGCACCTTGACCTACGCTAATTTATATATATATATATATTGTATTGGATGAAACCCCTCGTATCATTTATTCCCGGAGAACCCAATTTAAAAATAAACAAGTCATACCAGTCTTATACCAGTTAGATTGCTTCAATCAGGCTCA
>JAGDQP010051127.1:3192-14083 GCA_022664845.1 Lepisma saccharinum | reverse complement strand
TTTTGGAATTACTATGGCATACCGTCCCAGCATATTCAATTTTATTCCTGTCTAATATCTCATACAACAATATCAAGGTTCAATCAAGAACAAGATTACTTCATTGATTAAGTATATAATCAATTAGGGTCATTTGCACTTCACGGTTATTGTGCTTATATGTTCATGGCATTTTAAATTACGTTCAAATATCACTTCTAAAACCTTAGTGTACTTTATGAATACTACTCTCCATTATTCTATAGTTACTCGCTATGCGATTAGATTTGAAGCAATGAAAGGGCAGAGCAACCAAGCTGGACGATTTTTACCTGTCCTGACCCGTTAGTAAAAAAATCTTTATGATTATTTTAAGATGTACTGACCATGAACTGTGAGGGAGTGAATTGTTATTAACGTCCTAAACAAGCTGGTGAGCTTCTATAAACGGGACCCACAGTTTACGGTAAAGTGTCCTCCGAACCACTGCGTTCAATGGATCCCGGCGGGATTTGAACCTGTGACCAAGCGCACTGAAAGCGAGCGCTCAAACCTCTCGGCCATCCCGAGGTCTTTTTTACTCGAAAACATATTGTTTGGCTTATATATTGTACAAAAAAGTTATAAAAGATATGGATATTTGTGTCAGGACATTTATTATGGAGAATTTTATTATCTATTATTTAAAAAAAGTATTATTGCGTTACCATATTTAGTAAGTTAATATTTTTTTAGTAAGTTAGTAAGTTAGTTACCATATTTAGTATTTTTTTCAGCGCTTTCCCCCCCCCCCCCCCTCAGTTATCGACCACGCCCGAGTTGACGACATGGTGTTTCATACTCACTAATGTCCCCACTAGCAAAATCAAAAGACAGAAACTCCTTACCCTTTCAGTGCATCTGCACCTGTCTGCACTATAAAGGCCATAAATACAATTCAAATATTGTATATTCTGCAACCCGCTGTACAGTCTTGTGTAGGTGGTTGTCTACTGTGACAGGCAGATTCCTCCATCCGTTCTCTGTTTAGTCGAATTGACGACACCTATCCCGAATTCTTTTCACATTTGAACGAAAGTTAAGGACAACATGTATACAATTTTTTTTTCTTCTTTACACCTGCAAAGTTACATTCGATTCTCCCCATTAGCTAGTCCATCATGGTGTTCTACTACGGTTGGTTGGTCCATCTTAAGATGACATTTGTTCTTCCCATGGGCGCGATGTATACCATTGCACTAGTCGTCATACATGTAACAGTTCGTTCATCTACTACTTTTCACTATTTCTTCTGAATCTTGAAATATTTCAACAACGTTGATTTCATAGCCCACTTTTACGTCCCTTTTTGAACCCTTAAACATTATAATTTGCAGATAGATATAAAAAAAAAAAACGTGTGTATATGAAAAACGAAAAAGGCACAAAGACGAGAATAACAGTGGTATTCACTAAGAAGAGCATTTCTGTGCACTGACGAACAAAGATTCAAGAAAATGATTGAATGATGTTTTTGCATGGAGTGGTATATAGCGTAAGATGGAGCGGGAACGTGGTCTATACGAGAAAGCTGTGATAAAATTTGAAGCTTTTTAAATGTGAACAGAGAGGGACGGAAAAATCCGCGGGACTTAATAGACAAACACATATTGGGTAATTATTGAGTAGAGTAGGTGAGATTTAAAAAGCAGTGGAGACAACATAAAAGGGAATAGAAACTGAAAGCATTGTTTAGACAGAAGTTGTGTACTACTGAAGGATTGAATTGGGCGTAAGGTTGAAGATACAATAACGAAGAAGACCGATGGAACAGCTTGACAGTATAGTGTACAGTATACGACCATACTAGCAGCAAAATTAAATAGATTATATACTTTTCAAATGAATTTGGCCTTACCGGACACGTGCGAGCGAGCGAGTTAAGACTCAATATTTCATTACGCGAAAAACGAGTTTTCTCTACGAATTAACTATATAAATAAATCATGTTAACAATTTGTTGTTTCTCTCTGTATCACTTCGAGGTAAACTACCCATTGTCAGTTACATAATGTTACGCGTAGAACACATAAATCGAAAATCCCAGAATCGATTTCTTTGTCGCTTAGCCTATTCTTCAATTATGGAAAGAACTTGCAACTTGCTTAGGGAAAAATAGAAAGTATCCAAGGACATATTCAAATAATCGTAGAAAGAATCGAGATGACCTCGCAGTTACGTGTAAGGGTGATGAAATGACCTGTGCATCGTTCTAAATTCATTTAATGGGTGAAAACTTTATCTTCTTTACTCCAAAATTTTGTATTAATGGATTTATGGCTGTTTCACATCTATGGCTCAGCCCAGTATAGAGTAAGAGAAAGGATGTTGGTAGAAGTTGACCAGGACATAAGTTCAAGGTACAATCCCGAGATTTATCTGGTGTGACTGGGGAAAATATCAGGAAATACCTTCTGAGAGCGATTGTTGGTATCGAACCCAGGATCTCCAGAGTGCTAAGCCAACATAGCCGCTTGGTTTCTTTTCCTAAAGACAAAGTGGTATTTATATTAACTTTTTTTTTGTTTTTAGCAACAAAGCTTTTCGAACACAGCGAGGATGCTTGAATGCTGCCATTTCCTAAATAAAATTTCTTTTCTGCAGACATTTAACCTAAAAATAATTTGTCGCTCGCTCCGGATATGGCCAAACTGTTGCTTTGAACTCGCTCGCTCGCTCTGTTGCACACTTCCAGTACGTCCGTACCCTAAATCGTCTACCAAATGAATAGAAAACGCTAAACTGGCCTTAAAGAAGCCGGACGCTTCGGAAAAGTGTTAGTCCATCAGCCCAGAGGCCAATTTGGGCGTTTTGTCCTCACCTCAGCACACAAAACGCAACTTTGCAGAGTTAGAGTAGAACCATAGACTAAATAATGTATTAGACTTATACCACTTACTTATTTTCGTCTGTGCTCAAATTAATGGGGTTTTGCTTAAGAGCACGTGATTTTGAATCCTGCCGTTTGGTGACTCTGCTAGCTACTACTGGAAAGAAACAGCGACTAAAGTACTCGCCAGAGTCACCCAGAGGTAGGATTCAAAATCACGTGCTCCTCAGCGCAGACGAAAGTAAGTAGGCGGGATAAGTCTATCTTATTATTTAGTCTGTGGTAGAACCTATGAAGGTCGAAACAGTTTATTGCCAATAAAGCTAAGATAATTTACCAAGATGGTGGCCAAAATCCAAGCTATAGAAATAGAAACCTTATAATCCCGTTCAGTTCGTCCATCTGTTCGTGTCCAGAAATTAAAGCTCAGAAACCACAAGATATAGAGAGGTATTTGAGGTGTTGTTGGAAAGGTATTGGCTTGACAAGCTCAGAGCCGCTTGGAATGGACTTGATTCGTGCAGTGCTTCAGTGTTACCAACCCATCATTTTTTTTTCTAAATTATTCAAACTTGTTAGACCTACCTGCACCATGCACTAAATTTAGTATAAAGATTATTTAACACAACAGGGAAATAATGTGGTATTTGCATTCCCCAAACACCTCATGTGCCAGTTTTGATGGACTAATATAGGAAGTAAAGATCGGTCCTGGATAGTTGGGAGCAACTTAGGTGACGTTGCACTATGACGTTGAGTTTATATAGTACTGTTTCCATATAAGCCATTATCATTGGCTGATTTCGGTGGGCGTGTTTAGAAGGGCATTTCTTTCAATATTAAGATTATAGATATAATGAAATAAAAATGTGAATAATGAAAAACAAGAGTATTCTTGAAAATCAGTTACCTCATGAAAATAGAAAATGAGTTTTGCAAAATGAAATGCAATAACTCTCACCAGTGTACAAGGAGCAATTTTGCATAAAGAGGAAGAGAATAAAAAAAAAGCAAGGAAACAAACCCTGGATATTTTTCTTTCTTAAAATCTCTCTTATCTTTTCCATTATTATTTTTAACTTACTTTTCTTTTATATTCCTTTTGCTGTTTTAACCTAGGCATTTTCATCCTAATTCCTGCGCAATTTAATGGAATAAAAAAGGGACTCTGCCTGAGATATGCATTCAAATCACAGACTATTTCCACCCCACTTTCATCTATTTTTTTTAAGAGAAAAAAAAACATAGACAGGAAAGGAAAAGATGAAGAAAGTACAACAAAATGTTGAGAAAAAAAAAGTCACTGAAAGTGGGGAAGCTGAATACAATTTGAAAGTTAGAAAAAAAAAAAGCGGAATGCCAAAGTGTCCACTGATTGATAGAAAGACGTTATTATTTTTTTTCTTTAACGCTTCGTGTTGTTATTACTTTATGCTGGAGTTTATCCTTCTTGATTTGCAAAAATTAAGAAAAAACAAAAAGAAAGAAAGAAGAAAACGGGATACTCAGTGATAAAGTTGGTGATTACTGAATTGCAATCCAGCACTAATGCTACTTTGGCTTTCCCGTTTTTTTTTTTTTTTTTTTTTCGTTCTTCTAAATCAAAACTCTCCCGTTATTCCCGGTTTCTTTCATAAGGGGTGTTTTGTAGGGGATTGGGAGGAGCTAATACTGTTTTTATTCACTTATACCCGTTGCGTGGAGGCTGCTATACTACCAACTTCATCTGCATACCTCTTCTTTTCACTTTGTCTCTGTTTCCTCCCCTCCATTTCATTTTGAGATTTTTTTTTCTCTCGTTGTTTTGATTATTCTTGTAGGCAAACTAATTTTCTGTGTAGATTAAAATGCTTTAGAAATCCGTTTGTTATTTCCATAAACAAAAAAGGGAATTTTCTTTTCGGTTTACCATGAAAAAAAAATGTTGAAGAAAGATGAAGTGAGTAAGTAAATGAGAGGAAAATTACCATTGTTAATTGCATTATATCTCCCCTCCCCCACTTCTTCTTACACGTTAAAAAGTAACCGTAATGAAATGAACGAAGGGCGGAGGGACATTCGTTCTTATCCTGTTGTCGTATAGTAGAAAACTTTTTTCTTTCTCGTAAAAAGAAACTTTTATTGTATTTTCTAGTAAGGAAGTGTGTAATAGTCAATATTCCTTGTTCGATAATATTGTTTTGCTTAAAATATAGTGGTAATTAACATCCTATATATCGGCAGTAATTTAATTTGATATTTTGAAAAATAAGACGGGCAGTACCAGAATATTACATTTATGCCTACTTAGTATCATTAGATAGCAGCTGGGCAATTTGAAAGATTTTGATAGCCTATTTTAAAGGATACAAGCGTGTGCTGCTTAGGGACGTACAAAGGAAAACATTCCAACTTAAGAATGTATATCAGTTCGATAGCCAGTACTGTAGAAACATGAATCCTTACGACAGTCATATAAAAACCCAGTCCTTAAAATAAATTGTGTCAGCAAGATGCTTTTCTTGATGTTCTCCATATCTGCTATAGTGAAATGATTCTCTTCAAATCACATGTTCAATGAAATTCTGTAATTTGCAAGCCCTTGTTTATAGCAGCGGTACTACTTTCAAAATTTGAGTAGAAACTTGAAATAAAGAGCATTTTTATATGAATGTGACAAGCTTTTCATTGATGCTAGAAGAAACGCTGCACTACTTTAAATGTTCTGTATCTTTAATGGTTGTGTATTTCTTTCAGTGCATGAAAACAAGCAGCGCATAAATGTTCTAAATAACATTTTCTCTTTGAACAAGAACATTATCAAATAATTGGTCTAAAAGCTCGGTTTGAAGTTTTCTTTATGATATTCCAAGGTAACTAATGATATAGTCTTTGAATGTTCAAGTTAGAATATGGAGCCCAAAACTAGAAAAACACGTGTTGAGTATTCTACTAGTTCCTATTTAGATGAGTGTAAATATTCAAATATTCTTCGGGCGATAACTCGCTGTAACAACTTGCAGATCATATTTCTCAAAGAATATCAGTTGAGAAGCATTTAAGTCACTTATGACTCGACTCGTATTAGTGAAGTGTCTTTGATTTTTAGACACCGTTCGAAAAATAAAATCTGGGTACGTAGTTGGTGCTGCGATTCAACCAATCGCAAGGCTTCCGAGTATCCCTTGATAGGACTTCAGACACACAGACATTTATTTTTATAAAATAAGCTGGCAAGATTGACAAAGGGTATTTACGGACTGAAACACCCATACACATCACTTTTCTATTTTGTCGATTAATGTTTACGACAGATTTTACGACAGATTTTGCGCAGGTCTCTCGAAGTGGAAGCAGTTTAAAAAATTGCATTTTTGAGATAGTCTGTTGGTGACACTGACCCACAATGCAAATCAAGATGGTTACGGCAGTTTTGAGCCAGTATATACAAGAGCTTTCCAACGACACCTCGACAACCTCTCTACACCTTGTAGTTTTTGATATTTATTTTTTGACACGGACGGACTGAGCGGTAGTCTTGATATACTTCCATAAGAAACCAGTCGTAGTAACATAAAAAATATGTACAGTGAACGACAAAAGTAAATGGAGGATATAGTTATATGAAATAATACCTCTTTTCTTCAGAAGAATTGTTTCACTTTACGCATAGGCAACAGATATGACAGTACAAATGTGCGACAAAACATTGCATGCCACGATATTCCTCCATTTGGAGCAAGAAAGTTGAGAAGTTGAGCATAACTTAGAGAACCACGAGATAGATAGGCAGAAATTCCATTGAAGTTAAGTTCTAAGAGATGAAAATTAATGCAAAGAAAAGGGAAATAATAATAATTTGGACATTATGCAGGAATCGTCATTATGCAGTGAAACAAAACTTGTTTCGTTCAAACATACACAAACACACCGAGAGAGAGAGAGAGAGAGCTTGGAATAAGACAGGGAAAGAGCGAAAAAAGTGGGGAAAAGTAGGAAAGAGGGAAAGAAAAATATTGGAAAACATGGAAATAAATTAAATTTTAACGCTTAAGGATAAACAGTCTGCGTCTTTCTACCTGCCTTTTGCTTTTTCCTTTATGGGATAAATCTCTTTCAGTAGCAATCGCGAACATCATTTACAGCGCTTAATTCCTTGAAGAAAATAATTTGAAATCCAGGCGGGAATCGAATCAAGAACCTTGAGAATAAGAGTCACACGCTGACTATTTAGCTACACAGACCATAAAAATGTGCTGTTAAATCAGGCATTAAGCTCGATACTGTCAGCGAGTTACCCAATGTTCCATTTGAAGTTTGAATTTTATTTACGCCTTTTAGGCATATATGACTCAGCTCCATAGTTCTGGTTCCATAAAAAACATTTGATCTGTCAGATCAAGATCAAACATGAATTAATCCACAATCTTGAGAACTTACTGTTCCACCAACACATATCTCGGATTAATCCAGGATTAAAAGAGTGATTTCATAAATCTACGAAACGAGTCCTAGTTCTTGAGGAGTCGGTCGCACCAGAATCCACGAGCGAATGACATCTTGTAGCATTATTTCGTAACACACGTGCAGTGTAAATACAACTTCGAAATCCCCGGTTGCAAGCTCCGACAGTGGGTAATTGGTTAAGCCATTATCTTCTTGAGTGAAAAACCCGGGCTCAAATCTTGGCGGGTGCAAGTGATTTTTTAAAATGCATGTCCATATGTTCATATTTGTTATTAATAATAGCTTTCTTGTATTTTTCGTAGATTATCTTAGATTAGTAATACTGGGTTAGGGTAGGTTAGGTAAGGTGAGGTTCGGTTATGTATCTTTACATCTTCGTTTCGTTTTTTTAAAATACATTTCCATCTATTTGTGCAAACCTGACCTTACTTAGCCTCCACTAACCCACGGTCACTAAAAATGCAAGGAAACAATTATTAATAACAAATGTGAACACATAGTGACTCATTTTAACACTCAATTGAATACTAGAGCACAAGAATAGACCTTGGAAGGGATTCACGTTACTCTCTTATCAACAACATATTATCACTCTGTGAAAATACCTTAATTCGCACACTGTGGCAACCTTAAAAAGGCTTTCCAGGTTTTGTTCTCAACAAAAACCTGGGTGATACCATCAACTTCGACCCTGGCCGCATCCTTCCAGTACCGTGCGGCCACGGATTAGTAGTACGCCTGGGGCATGAATGTTTATGTGTGTGAATTTTAATTCTAAGAATATCACTCTATACAGGTTAGAAAGGTATATCAAATTGAACAAGTAAAACCTGCTTAGGGTGACAAAATTTCAAAACAGTTGTAGAGCGTTGGCGTAGCATTCAGGAGATCGTGGGGTCGATCCCATAGGCGAACCATCCTGACTGAGTTTCTCCAGTTTTTTTTTCCTCAGTCATAATTGGCAAATGTCGGGAGACCTTCAACATACGCCCTGGTCAATACCTTCCCGAATCCTTTCCCCTTCCTTATCCCGGCCTGAGCCTTGGACCAATTCAAAGTGCGTAATGTTAATTACATGACATACAGATTAAATCCAAATTTAATACATAGTGGTAGAAGAAACTCACAAGTGGAAGCAGAAATGTTATTTAAAAAATAACTTGAAATAAAATTTAATAATTAGAAAAATGTGTTTGCCAGAGTTTGAACTCATAAACCCAATTTTATTTTGTTAAAAACAAATTGGATTTATTAGGGTTTGAACTCGCGCCCTCAGGCATGAAAGTCGAGCCCCTATCAACCATCAGATCACCAAGACTCGTCTATTTTGATGATGAGAACATAATATTCATTGGAAATTATCGATATTCTGCGGGTCTCCGATCTTATAATAAAGAAGTATTATATTTTCTATGCCACAGCTTTCGTAGTCCTCATATGTATACCGATGCGAGATTAGTAAATGAAGCCCTGTTAGACCCACTAAGGACGTCTCTGGTAGTACGCAGACAGCGCTGCAAAGGCTTCGTCAGGTTGGATTACGTGGTCGTGTTGCTACCGTGAAGGAAAAACTCTCAGACGAACACAAAATTTACCGTCTCGCATTTGCACATGCGAATGTGGATCGCAACTGGGAAAACGTAGCTTTCTCACATGAATCTATATTAACATCAAATAAGGGGCGCCGTTTTGTGTATCGTCCGAGGGGCACCTGATATGACCCTGGATATGGGGCTGCTAGCAATCGCTGTGGTCGTGTATTTATTTTATGTTAGGGATTGAATTTCCAGTCGCGGTGCAGGACAGCTACACAGAATTGAAGGGCACCTGGACAGTGCTCAGTACTTACACATCATGAGTAACAGCATGGTGCCATCAGTACCAGTACTTCAGCTTCATTGTGTTATTCAGTTCAGCAAGACCAGTTTCCAATATATACTTCCCGTGTGGTTCAGGAATGGTTCACAATGCAACCTAGATTGATTTAATTGACTGGCCACCTTGTGGAGCAGACCTCAATCCCATGGAAAATATATGGGCAGAGGTGAAACGTACTCTAAGGGACAGTTGGCCTGAGGCAGATCCACCAAGAACTCGGGATAACCTGTGGAACTTTGTTTCCGAGGCATGGCTGGAGATAAGGGAAGGAGATAGATTTGTCAATCATCTAATAGATTCCATGCCCAGAAGAATGGAACGCGTAATAAATGCAGAAGAGTCTTGGCCACAATATTAGTGTCCCCCACCCCAACTCCCAAAACAGCCCTTGTTAGGGCTACCTAAACTTTTTCTGAAAATGTTCTAAAAATGAAAATAAATAAACTTATATTTTTTTTCATCCAACTGTTGTCTACGTTTTTTTTTAAAATTAAATTTTCTAACCTCTCTCAAAATTTTAATTTTGCGTCAACAAATCTGCAAAAGTTACCATCTTGTAGAGCTTGAAAAATAAAGTCATCGTAGGTGCAAATCCGACTGAGATATCGCTAAACTACAAAAAATATACTTTATTTTGAGGTTAGGTTAGCATCTTTTGAACTGACATTTTGTTACCACCTAAACAATTCATTTTTATCTTATCTTGAGCTGATATTAGGTGGAGAGCCATCATTTTTATGGTGAATATGGTAGTATTCTTTTTTAATTTAATTATTTATCACGATTCCTTCCAAGGCACTTTTCACCATCTTACCCTGCTAGACCCTTTCGGAAATGGTTGGTGGAGTTTTTTACTCTTGTAAACATGTACGGAAACTTGAATCTCTCAGAAATCAGAAAAGCTAGAATGCTTAATCAAAACCCGTTGTGTAGCTCTTGAAGTATACTTCAAAAATCTGGAATCTCCTTTTCTGAAAATTAATTTCTTTAATCCAATAGTTAGGCTGAAAAATAAGTAACGAATTGTATAAAATTTGATTTTAACCAATTTTTTGGAGTGAAGAGATTGAATATAATTCTGCAAAATTTTGTAATATTTAGACCTACCGACTGAGTGTATGAACGCAAAAAATCATGGCCCTAAATCACACTCCTTCTCTTGCACGGGTGTTCAAATATGGCCCGTTGCGAAAATATACCGGATTTTGAACTTAAATGTCTCAGATGGGTCCTCATGAAAAAGTCTGAAATTTGGTATCGAGGAAACTTTGCATAACATTTCTTTAAAAGTCGTTATGATAACTTCAGGTATGTAGGAACTCACATACGAAAACTAAATTTTTTCTAGAATGGTGATGTAACTATTTTCTAAAATTATCCAGTTTTATGACCCAATTTTACTATCACTAACCTAAACCTTCTGAAGAAACATGACTGACTTTTCAGTGTTCAAGACAATAACACTCATATATGTTGCAAATGCTGTTGGTTTTTTTTTTCTCCTTTTTCTTGTTTATTGTACTACTTGTATGAATCCGAGAACTAAATTTGCTGTCTTCACTTTCATTGCAAATGTGTTTTTACGTATGGAAACGTAGGTGACAAAACCATCACGTGCTCAGATGTATGGAAGGTTTCGAAATATTGTATCATTATGTATTTGAATGAATGTTACTTTTTCCTACACTTAATAACATTTCAACATGTCTTATTGCACTT
>JAGDQP010051126.1:0-14083 GCA_022664845.1 Lepisma saccharinum | reverse complement strand
CTCAGAGAGTGAAATTGAACTGATTTTGTGGAGGTCTAAAATACAAGACATCAATGCGAACCTGACTATTTGTTCTCAACATAAACAGTGGTATTTGCATCACTATGAACTAGCTCACAAGAAACGTTGTGATCCTTTTACACTGCACAAGAAAATAGTGCGACGTGATTTGCGGACAAAGCCGCTGGAACTTGCGAAAACTGTTAAGAAAAATCTGGACATTATCTTTATCCCAGGTCAGAAAATGTGCTTCAACTGCCGCAAAAGAGTGCCCCTGTCAAACAAGGGAAATCGTCTTCAGACACGCCAGAGTGAACATCTCCACAGAAAAGATCAGACAGCGAATTCAAATGTGATCCTGATACAACAGAAGCTGCACTGGAAGAAGAAAAAGCAAAGCTTGATGCAAGTTTAACACATTTAGGTCTTTCACCGTTACAGCTGCATGCTGTTCCTGCACATCAGCGTGTAGCAGTTGGGTGTAAAAAAAAATCAAGGTGATGCACGAAGCAACAAAGTTAACAATGAAATGCAGTTTACATCTTGATGATACAGAACACTTGTCATCTGAAACCAGTGATTCTGACTCAACAACCAGTGCAACTGAAGTAAAACAAAAAGCAGAAGACCTAGATCGCTTCATTAACTGAATGAAGCGAACAATAGCAACAGCAAATAGACGTGAAAAAAAAAAAAATCAAATTCTCACTATTGCCCCAGTCATGGTCCCGCAAAAAAGTGTCTGATGTTTTTAATGTTAGTGAATACATGGTTAGGCAGTGATAAAAGTACTACACATTGTATGTTAGGAGCGTGTGAAATGTCCTCAGGATAGCAGTAAAATAACAGCATTTCTGCAAAACAAAATAGAGCAGTATGGGATGACGAGCAGGTGAGCTTTGCAGAGTGGGTCAATGTTGATCGTAGTCAGTTAGTACAAAGAACACTACCAGTTCCAGAATTCATTGATCATTTTGTTCAGAAGCTCCAAGGATGAATACCCCATTCTTTCATTGCTAAAAGGCAGGCAACTTACATCAAGGAACGGAAACAAAATCTCTCTGCTGATGAAGCCATGATATTGATGGACTTTACAGAGAATTATGGTTTAATATTGCAAAATAAGATACAGAATTACCATTGGAGTCATGTGTCAAGTACCTTGCACCCTGTTGTACTTTATTTTACAGAACATAACAGTTGAACTGAGAAATCTCTATGCTTTTTATCTGATGACTTACATCATGACGTACCTTTTGTGTATAAAGTACAATCTGAAACCATGTCATTCTATGTAACAGATGGCTGTGCTACACAGTATAAAAACTGTTAGAGCTTGTTAAATCTGTGCCATCATCTCCAAGACTTTGGCATATCTGCTTTTTTTTTTTTTCCTACCAGCCATGGCAAGTCAACTTGCGATGGCATTGGTGGCAGTGTGAAACATTGTGTTACAAAAGCAAATCTGCAGAGGCCATTTCAAAACCAGATAACAAATCCAAACCAGATGTATGACCTTTGCAAGACTCAGTTTTCGAAAATTACATTTTTGTCTCTACCTGAAACGGAGATTAACAATGTAAGAAGTGTGTTAGCAAATCGTTTCCAGATTGCTCAGACAGTAGCAGGCACAAGAGGTTTTCATAATTTTGTACCACTGTCAAATACAGTTATAACAGCAAGACGATTAAGTGCAGATGTTTCACCGACCTTCCTTAAATTTCGGTTAAGGGCGCGTTAGTTAACGCTTACATAAATATTTAAGCGTCCCTTAAGTCTTTTCCATTGCATTAAAATTTAACGCTACGATTTAAGGTTCCCTTGGCTAATTTACCACGAGTATAGTATTTGTTGTACTGTTTTTCGTGTTGTGTGCTCGCACTAGTGTTTTAATTACGTGTTGAAGTAATGCAAGATCCAATGCAGAAGAGAAACAGATCTGCAAATTTTTCAATTGAAGAAAGATCTGCGTTTGTAGAGCTCCTTCCGAAATACAAAAATATAATTGAAAATCTTAAGACGGACGGAGCTACTTTGAAGCAAAAAGACCGAGCATGGGCAGCACTAACATTGGAATTTAATACGAATTCCAGATGACGTAAACGGTAGGTGCGGCAACTGAAACGACTTTACAACAACATGAAAAGGAAAGCAAAAAAAGAGAGAGCAAAAGAGAGAGTACAGGTTTTTAAAACTGGGGGATGTGTATTCGTCCCCAAGACGGACGAGACAACAAGAAAACCATTATCGATAATAGAAGAGCATGTTGAACCACTGCACAATGCTGTACACAGTGATGTTGAATACATTCTTCTTAGGCTATGTTCACTCTATACTAGTCAGCTAGGATACATTTTACATTATAGCCCCCAGTTTCCGACAACTCATTCCCTGGCAAATAATTTACACACACACTTGTATCAACACCAGTCTGCAAAGCCAAAAGAGATAAATTTTAGTTTGTCTCCTCTATACCGCTCATTTCCTTGTGAATAATTATCTCGAAGACAGCGAGAAATTCATATGTTACGAAAAGGTACCTGTCATTAGTATTTCTTTAAATACGTACTTGAATTGTTCATCACAGGCAAATATGGCGGAGGAATGGCGTAGTGTTATGAATGACACGTGACATACTTTGCTGCAAAAACCATGGGCATAATATTAAGTAAGAGAAAGCATGTTGGATAAAGTCAGGTTAGATTATTTTAATTATATGCGATGCACAACACCTTTACACTCGGACCATATGCTCGAACTGAACCTGGATGCATCGAATTTGTCCCTCGGGCTTCCCGCTCTTCCAATCTTATTCCATTCTGCCATAACTCGAAACTTTGCTGTACTTTGCGTTTCAACACATTAGCGTTAGCGAGATTAAATTTCTGCTGTAAATTTGACATTTTCTGGGATAGATAAAGTAAAATGTATCCCATAAAGTGTTACGAAAAGCAATTTGTCATTATTATATCTTTATACGTACTAGGTTTTTGTAAATTTTACTTTAGGTTTCTCACCTTTCACCAGTTACAAAGTCATGTGTACAGTCAATACAGTTCATTTCGTTGTAGATTATCACTGACAATTCTATACTTACATAGCGACTGCCAGCAATCCAAATATTGTTACGAAAAAACATTCTGCATTATTCTTTGAATATGTACTGAAGTTGTTCACTATGTACAAATATGGTGGCATACGGAGTAATACTAATGGTTTGAATGAACACGTGTTTTGCAACGAAAATCAGGAACAGTATGTCGAAAGAGCGAAGAAGAGATAGTTTTTTATTATGCGCGAAGCAGACTACCTTTAACGCTCACATCATGTGCTTGGTGTGAACGTTGAAGCATCTAAATAGTTCCTCGGACTTCCCGCTAGTGCACTCTTTTTTTTAACACCTTCATGCCTCGAAACTTCGTTATATTTTGAGTTTCAACACTTTCACAAGTGTTAGAAAAATTGCATTTTTCCTGTAAATTTTACATTTGGGGGACCTACAGTGATTATTAGCCCTTCTATTTGATCAACGGCGGCATGCAGAGGAGATTTAATGACATTACTTCGTGTTATGAGTACCTGTACCATTGATTTTACTTAAAAAAAAAAAATCATGATTACAATATCGTACGTGCGAAGACGGGTTAGGTCAGTCAGGCAAGTTGCACTGATAAGTTGAATGTGAACTATTGCAAAGGTGGCCGTAGGTACTTTCTTAACCAAATAGAAAAAAAATAAACAAAACAATTATGGACTTAATCGTGGGAATCGAAGCTGTCTTTGCCTTCAGAACCCTCCCGTCGAGGGGATAAAAAAAAGTATTTCCCGCTATACTGCAGAACAAACGGTAACGTGTGTTAATTTTAACAATGCGGTTCTAAAGGGGTAATTATACTGGCCTGTGGCAAAGTCTCTATAGACATCTCATTGTTACGCCTATGTATACCTTTGGTACACCCACAGCAATTGCTTTGTAATACGCACGATATGTCCGCAGCCAGATACCACAGTCTGATTGGTTCGGTTTTAAATTCGGAAGTTGTGGAGGTTATTAAATTGTTACAATATGATAACAACCTTATTAAGTAATATGTCGTAATGTGGTAATCATATGCAATACCGGTGATATGGGCAAACAGAAAAATGGTAAAAATCTGTAACGTGCATTTGCAAGTCATATAACTTCCCAGTGTTGTGTGAAACTCTCTGAAAAGTTTCGTGCCGAGGGTGAATTTCCCGTACTGGAATTCTGTCTCTGTCGAACTTAAACCGTAACTCTCAAAGGATTGACTCGAAATGGCTGTACGATGGATTTGTTGGGACATAATACTCATTATGTGTAGACAATTTAAACTGATTATTATTGCCTGAATGGAAAGTTTAAAGTAAACAGTATGTTCGGGATTACCCCGACCACTGGGGCAATTCCGAACATAGGTACATTTTTAAAAGATCTCACTGATTTGTTGAAAAAATGTTACTTTTGACTTTCCTCTGCACTTTAGTAAACAGGAAAAACTCCAAGCTTTCTGTACACAAGAAATCTTAATTTTATTTTCAGAAACAAAAGAGTTATTTATGGTCAAAGCTTAAGTTTTCCTGAATACCCCAATCTCCCCTACTGATTTATTGCCCGATAAAGATTCTTGAAGACTGTAAAAGCTTTATATTACTTTTACAGATGAGCAAGAATATATTTTCGGAAAAACGACTCGTTCAGCCGTACATGTCAGCCTGACGACAGTGAGGATGAACAGCTCCAGGAAAGCGATGATGATTTAGGAGGAGTTCTACATTCAGATGATGAGGAATGGCGTCCTGAATCTGAAACTTCAGGTGGATCAGAAGCTATGTTCAATTGTACTAGAGTATTTGGCTTTGATTTATTTGAATCCGATACTTTCAGATTAGTAAATTGATTGAATCGTTTGCATTTGTTACAGACGAAACAGTAAATGCCAATTCCAGTCAGTATACAAATGCTGCCAGTCGTCATCTCCAATGGAAAAGAATAACAAGAAATGATCCACCTCTTCTGGCACCACAATGGAAATCGTGTTGGTCTCCTCCAAATGAAATCAAGTCTCCAATTGAATATTTTCGAATGTATTTTAGTGCTAATATTCTGGAGTTAATCGTTCGTGAAAGCAATTTGTATTCTAACCAGAAGGACCCCAATAAACCTCTGGAACTAACTGAGTTAGGATTAGAAATATTTATAGGAACCGTAATATTCATGTCTATTATTCGTATACCAAGAACAAGGCTGTACTGGAGTTCTTCCTGTAGAATTATCCAAGTTCCTGATAACATGTCTCAAAAGAGGTGGGAGGTCATAAAGAAAAATTTGCATTTCAATAATAATAATGATCAGTTGCCTCAAGAAGATCCTCGTTATGATAGGCTGTTCAAGATTAGACCATTATTGGAAAATGTGCGAAATAACATGAATTCGCTTAGTATGTCTGAGAGTTTATGTGCAGATGTACAAATTGTTCCATTTAAGGGTCACAGTAGTTTAAAATAGTATATACCCAAGAAGCCAAAAAAGTGGGGGTACAAGATTTTCATTTTATGTTATACTTCCGGATTAGTGTACAATCTTGAAGTGTATACAGGTAAATGTGTTCAAACAGGTAACATGAAGATATTGGCGCTAGTGGAAATGTAATTTTGAGGCTAACAAGCATAGTTCCTGAAGCAAAAAAAAAAAAAAAAAATTAAAATCTATTTCGATAATTGGTTTTGTAGTTTAGGTTTGCAAGAAGAACTTGCCAAAAAGATGATTTATTAATTAGGTACTTTGAGGAAGAATAGACTTCCATTCAAAAAAGTCTCTTTTGATAAGGATACGCAGAAGATGGGTAGAGGTTCATACGAGGAATACAGATGTACTATTGACAAAGAGTAGTACAGTCTCGTTAAGTTGCAAGGCAGAAGATCTGTGTTGGTGCTCAGTAATTTTGTTGGTAGTGCAAAACGATGGGATAGGTCACATAAATCGCACGTTGAGATAACATGCCCTAGTATCATTTTGACATACAACAAATTTATGGGGGGCGTAGATTTGTTAGATGCCTTAATTAGTTTGTATCGAATTACAATAAGGTAAAAAAAAAATGGTATCTGAGATTATTTTTCCATATGATCGGTCTTTGTGTTGTAAATGTATGGCTTTTGTACCGTAGAGATTGTGAAACTCTTGGTGTGAAGACCAAAAGTATTCTCACGTTACTCAGTTTCAAAAGCAATGTTGCAGAAAGCTTATGTAAAGGAGGTAACGGTCAAATCAAGAAAAGGGGAAGGCCAAGTGCTGAAAGTGTTGAGTCAGCCTATGCTGAGAAAAAAAAAAAAAAGAGGCCCTGTAAGAGTTATTCCAAACGAAAATGTACGAAAAGATCAAGTTGGTCACTTTCCCCCATACCAAGAGTCAAAAGCCAGATGCAAAAATCCAAGCTGTAAGGGGATAACACAAGTGTATTGCATTAAATGCAACACAGCATTGTGTTCCACTTCAAAGAAAAATTGTTTCCTGTCATTCTATACACAATAGGTGTGACTTCATTGTAACTCTGAAAGATATGTTAGTAATTTCAGATTAAATGTTCTGTGTTTCAGCATACCTTAAAATATATTGTTTACTAAAGCATGTTATGAATATCTGCACAATACTATATGTGTTAAGAAATTTTGTAACGTCTAAAAGAAACTCTGTATTGTATATCAATGAAAAATTAAACAAACAAGATTCATAACTGCGCAATGTTAATTCAAATACACAACCCTCCTGACGTCATATGGTAAATGTGCGAGTCAAAATTTGTTATTAGTTCGTCTTAGATACGCGAATGCAGTAAGAAAAACATCTAAATATTTTTTTTCTCGAAAAAATTAAGAAATTGCGCAATATAGGGTTAAGATTGTTTATCGAAGTAAGTAAAATTCGGCGATTTTAAAACAATTGTTTTCTTCTTTTTGTGGATCTGTTTTCGCTGACCCGCCTCTGGAGGTAAAGAGTGTCTCTCCACAGGTTTGCCGTTAGGTTTATGTTTTCATTCGGTGGTCTGGGAAAAGTAATTAACTTTAATTTTTGAACTGCCTTTGCTAGGGACTTACTTCTGGGAACCTATTAAATTTAACTTGGGTTGATGGCACTCGATTTTTTTTTTTGCTATATTAGTATTTTTATTTGTTTAAAATGTGTAAAACATCGTTTCTTTTCTTTTTATTCCTTTGTTCCACCCCGGAGGAGAGCAAGATGGCTCTACTAAAGGGAATAGTTTCTTCTCTCCAGAAGTACGAAATTTGTCTTTTGATCCCGTACGCAAGTCACAGGCAATAAATCCTTTCTCCCTTTGCAGGAGAGACCCAGACATCTAGTACCGAGGGGTTAAAACAATCTAGAAACTGTATTTTATTCATTTCATTGTTTACAAGATGATAAATCAAGAATCAAATATAAGTTCAGTGACTTATGATGCAAGCAAAGAATAACTTCGATGCACAATGTAACGAATCTTATATTCATAAATAAATGTCATTCCTTTAAACGATTGGCAACTGCAAGAATCGTATAAAATGTAACGAAGTATGGCTTAGAGAAGGACCCAGGAAAAGGTGGTTGCTGACTATGGAGGCAGTTATATAATCTAGTTATAAAACAACAATATTTGTGTCACTAGAACTGTTGACTAGAACATTCCTAAACATATACAAAGAACATTATAAAACCTTTCAAAATTAGTGACTCGACGCTCAGTGCCTTTTAGAGCTCCTCTCAGAGTTGGCACTCCTGAGTCTCATGCACGATCTTCCACTCTCCTGGTCTCTATTTTGTAAGTAGAGCTTTCATATTCACATAACTGCCTAGTTCTGGGTCTTTCCTAGTTCTCTCTTTGCACACAAGCATACATAAGATTTGTTATTGATTACATGTGTCAGTCAACGCGTATCTTTCACGGCTGATGTTGTCGATCGTAATTATGTTACGCTTCATTTGAATTATTGTCTTTCTTTTATGAATTCAATCTAACCTTAGAATCTCTCTTAGTCAGGATTGGATGCCTCATCCATGAACTACAGTGAATTCATGTATGAGCCTGTCCAACAATCAACGGCCTGATCCAGATATGATGGCCTTATCTTAAGTCTCTGCCGCCTGCCATTGCATCTGGTCTACAGTAAACAGCTTAATCCGAGCTACGCTATTTTTACTAATTCTTTTTAGCATCAGATAAGGCTCGCGTCCTCCATAGAACCCGGGGGATTGCAATATATTTCGAAAACCTCGTCAGTGTCACTGTTTCTTGTGCGCTAAATTATTGATATAGTACTTTGGGTAACATACGGTGTCGTGTGACCCCACACAATGAATGTATTTCGATGGATGCTTTCATGCAAATTTATTGTCATCGAGCTAAAAGTCTCCATTTCTTGGTCATTATCATAATTACACTCTGAGTGCCAACTAATTTTGGACTATTCTTTTCAAAATAGATATTAGTATATCATTAACTTCACAAAATTACTTGGGGTTGATGACAATAACGTTGAATGTATAGGCTGAAAGTGTTGCGTATAAAATACGAAATCCGATCAGTGGTATCTGAGGTTTGTAGCCGTAGTTAACTATTTTCACCATCATACACCTGCGTATACTGGCCTTAATACAACGATCTTAAGTTCCAAAAAAACAAAGTGGTGCTACTGTGCAATTCTTCCGCACAAAATGGCGCGTGCCAAAGTATAGTCTCTTTCAAAATAATGGCACATGCCAAGTGAACTATGGATTACGAATGAAAAGTCTGCTGTTATACGGTGAAAATATGAACGGAAATGTTTTTAAATATTAGCCAATAACTACCCACCTATAACCAACATTGCAAAGCGCGCCAGATTCAAACATGACTTCCATTTGTGCGGAAAAGTTGCCGGGTTCGCAGAATTATTTTCAGAAGCACAGACAAGATAAGCCGCTCGAAAGTGGAGAAAAGCAGATTGTTTTGAATATAATAGAAATGAGTTCACATCGTGCGTTGCTAAATGCATTCAAAAGATGGCTTAAACTAAAATTGAGCTTTTAGAAGCAAATGTTTTGGCAGATCTGAAGTATTTCAATGAACTTATGGTAGTGTATCGTGCAGTTGGACAGAATGAGAACTTACAAGCTGCTGAAACAGCTTTTTGTGCAACGCATTTGAGTCACCACAGTTGTTTAATGTCGCCCCGTTGCTTCAAATGACGTAGTGGACACGTATCATTTCATTCAGAAAGTCCCGAAAATAGTAGGTTTCCTGGGAAAGTAGGCGTTACTGCGCCATGCGCGATACTGGAAGTGATCCTGAGTGAGTCTCGTAAACGTATAAACAAAACAATATTGAAACAACTTTGGTTCTAACGCAGTTTAGTGACTTTCCTTGATCGTTTAATACGAGAAATCGCTGAACTGGACAGAGATCAGGCAAGAGCCAATTTTGACAGCGAAATCTTTCAATTACTTACGTGAAATGAACATATCTCTTTAGATAAAAAAAAAAAAAGATTCAAGAGATTTTTGTTCACTTATGCTTAAAAAAAAACTGTTTCAAAGTATTATTTGTTAAATTTTGTTAAAACTGTTTCAAAATATTTTTTTCATTTTTGCTAAAACTGTTTCAAAATAATAATTCTTCATTTTGGCTAAAACTATTTAAGAATATTTCTTTGCTCACTTATGCTAAAACAATAACCTTTCAATTGTTCATTTATGCTAAAACTCTGAAAATATTTTTAATATTTGTCCATTCCACGTATTGTTAGAAGGAAAATTTAGTACATTTTGTAAATGATACGTGAATAAACCGGTTAAAGAAATGGTTGATTTAGTGCCGAAGTGTAGTGGTGTGTCTGCGAGGAGTTTTCACCATAGTGAAAGAACAACCAAACAAAATCGCGCAATTACAATGATAGACAGGGAAAATATACTACTTCACTGACACAGAAAGTACTTCAGGACAATACGGTCTTACCAGGAAGAGGGAAAAACAATTAACTATCAAAATGAAACGTGGGAAACATTGGACACGTGGTTTCTAAAGTGTGGCAAGATACAACAGTAAAGTCAAGTAAGCAAGCATTCTTAGATGGACTATAACAAGGTTGAAAAACCTGACGCGAAAAGGTAGGCGATTACAACTAGCTCACACGATGCTGGGTTTGTTGTCGGTGCGAAACTCATTTTCGCGTCACACTTAGCTGATTACCATGAAAAAAAATGAGGAAGTTTTTCATAAGTGACTTGAGTCAATATTTCCTAAATTGGAACCTAACAGTGTAATCTACCTCGACAATGCTCCGTATCACTGTGTGCGAAGCGAAAAAATACCACACACTGGATGGAGGAAACCTGAGATATTCAGATACGTAAAGAAGTATCGAGTGATATGCTACATGTTGAACGACTCGAACGTGTGTCACGTATAAAACATATGTACGACAAATACGTAATCGACGTCACGGCTGAGAGAGCAGGCCATATTGTTCTTCGTTTACCTCCTTATCACCCATACTTCAATCCTACTGAAAATATTTCGAGCAAAGTTAAAGGTTACATGGGTAGTCACAACAGTACACATAATGAAAGAAGTTGTGATGCAAGTGAGTGATGTAAATTGGGCAGCAGTTACGGGTCACATAATAGAAAAGCAAGAGAAGTGGTTCTGGTAATATGACGGTTTAACAGACGATCAACGCCGACCTGGAATCATCAGGTTGGGCAGTGATGAGGAGACTGATGCCAGCAGCGAAGACGAGAATTCTATAAGCGGTGTTTATTCCCTCTAAGGAGAAAAAATGTAAGTAAACCCTACAAACTTTCCATTGCATGCGTTCTACAGTTTTTGTAAAACAAACGCTAAAAGAAATGTTACAAATTATCCACCTTTTGCCATTAAAATAGGGACGCTGTCGTGTTAAATGATACGTTGCTTCTTTTTCGACACGTTGTTTCTTATTACCTCCACAATAAACGTCTTCATAAACGATCACAGAAGCCATTTAATTAGACCTAGATCAGAAAAGTACATAGAAATTAAAGTTCATTACATCAGTAAAAAATCTGAAGACAATTCAGATACAAGGAGACAGTTTTCCAACACTAATTCTATTCCAGGGCAAGTAAGTCAAGTTCCAATGTTAACGGTATCCAGGGGAACATTTAGGGTGTCTTGAATATTTATTGTCGTCGTCCTCATTGTACCGATACCGGAGCAATCATATTCTAAGGACTACTAGTCGAGAAAAAATCAACTGTGTAATCCAATTTTTATTTTTTAATTACCTGCAAGTGCGAGATTGAATAATCATAAAGAGATTTCCAACATTAGTACAGTACACTTCCGATTATCCGCGGGCGTCTCTTACTTAGAATTACTATTTCTTATTAGATATACTGTACCCTAATACAAGAGGTACGACACTTTAAGTCTTGTTTTTATAAAGTTGATTACCAAATTACAGTTATTCTTTCACAGTACTGTACTTATACAGTACAATACAGTACTCTACAACAACAAAAATTTGATCTATTGAACTACTTTAACCACCTCCGTCATTGGTTATATCCACCGATCGCTGTTCTCCGCCCCTGTGTGCTGGTTCGGAGGTGGTAGTAGTCACGTACCTTCCTGTAATCATCACTGACGCCCGAGCGAGGACTACGTGACCGTCATAGTCTACTGACCTACAAACTTTGGCATTTAGAACGAAAAGGATTCTTTAATGAATTTGTAGCTTTAAGGCTAAAGAATGAGGAACTGAAAGTAATTAATTTTTGTAAGAAGTCCTTCAGGGACTTGCTGACATCTTATGATTATGGGTGTGGCAATCCCGAAGGTACCTGAGCTAATATTAACTAATCATTACTTTTGAAATTACCTTAACTTCAATATATACTCCCGATGGATTTAAATTGAATGAATTTTAATTGATTTTTTAATGTGTCAGACAACTTTGTCTCAATCGGGTAATTGATAAATATTTTCTTGTTTGTTTACAGGAAGAAAACACATTCATTCATTGCCAGTCAGCAGGGATATTACCTAAAGGATATCAAAGCTAATTTGGACACTAGTGAAGTGTTAGTAGTATGTGATTTTGCTGAAAACTATTCTTTCATTTTGCAAGATCAAGTTCAAGGGTGCCTCTGGAACAATGCACAACTACAATTTATTACCAGGATTCAATATATATACAAATCTAGTTGTAATTTCAGATTGTTTACAACATGATACCACCACAGTTCACACATTTCAGGAATATCTCATGTCATTCCTCAAGGAGAAAGAATTCTCATGATCAAAGTTGTTTTTTTTACTTTTCTAAAACAAATACCATTTTATAATTTAATGAATCATATACATGGCTTTGGAGCTCCTGCTGAGTGGCACATTTTTGCTACATCCCACGGAAATAGTACTTATGATTGTCTTAGAGATACATTGAAGAGACTAGCAGCTAGGATAAGTTTGCAGTGCCCCTACTCAGACCAGATCATGACCCCCAAGATAATTGTTTGAATGGGCAGTTGACATTTTACCTAACATGAACTTTGCATATGTACGGGAGCAAGACGTTGTAACACAAAAGCTACATGCATTCCTGCCTGTTACAACAGAAGAAATAGTTGTAAAGAGGTTTTCCACCGATACAGTTAGCAGAAACTTTCACATCAGTGCTGAACCAGAAACTCCGTCCTCAGATAAAATTCGAGGGTTTGTCACATGTGTTTATGGTGACGAATTGTTGTTAGGGTGTGTTCTAATTATCATCAGTCTTCTGCATCCACATGGTCCAGCACTGACACATCAGTGCTGACCGCAGCAAGACATTCTGTCTATTTAAACTGCAGACGTTCTCACCAATATTGATCCTACAACTACAATTGAACCGACGTACAATTTGAGTTCTTTAGACACTGCAGCCTCAGAAAAGGCACTGATGAAAAGAAGGAATTCCAACATGCATTGAAGGTAAGGATTCCACATTCCACTTCACATAGATCACTTCATTCTAAAAAATAAACACTGTCAGTGTTCGAAACCATACACGGTACAAAATGACAATTTTCAAGTGGTTTTCTACGTAAGACATCTTACAATTCCTATTCCCAGAGCCATCCCGAAATGAAACTTATGTCACTTGTAAACAACACTAAAATGAATAACATATGTTTTTCTCAATTTAAAAAAAAAATACTTTTTGAAATATTCAAGGTCAAAGGTCATATTGAATGACCTTAAATTGAAAAACTCGTCAAATATTTGAAAACTTGATTTACTATGAAAGTACATTGTTTTAGCTTGAAAATAAGCCCTCGATGAAGACTGTAGCTCAAACAGAAGAAAAGTTTTTGTGTTGTCATGAGAGTGAAAATTTTCAACTTTTTCCGAAGTTGGCAATCCTGCTCAGTGAAAAGTGTGCATCACTGAGGGCTGTAATTGTGCATATTTACTTTACTTCACAACTACTACAACCTCAGCAAGTTCCATGAAATTTGGGAATGGTGAGGTCAATAGGTATGTGACTTGGCATGGAATAACAAGTTTAAAAAACCTGACGGGAAAGGGTAGGCGATTACAACTTGCTCACATGATGATGGGTTTGTTCACGGTGCGAAATTCATTTTCGCGTCACACTTAGCTGATTACCATGAAAAAATGAATGAGGACGTGAAGTGGCTTGAGTCAATATTTCCTAAATTGGAACCTAACAGTGTCATCTATCTCG
Organism: Lepisma saccharinum; assembly: GCA_022664845.1. NCBI lineage: Eukaryota > Metazoa > Arthropoda > Insecta > Zygentoma > Lepismatidae > Lepisma > Lepisma saccharinum. The sequence continues at coordinate 319 of JAGDQP010051126.1, read as the reverse complement.
ATAATGCTCCGTATCACTGTGTGCGAAGTGAAAAAATACCACACACTGGATGGAGGAAACCAGAGATATTCAGATGGTTGGTCGAGAAAGGTCAAGAAGTATCGAGTGATATTGCTACGTGTTGAACGACTCGAACGTGTGTCACCTATAAAACATATGTACGGCAAATATGTAATCGACGTCACGGCTGTAAGAGCAGGCCATATTGTTCTTCGTTTACCTCCTTATCATCCATACTTCAATCCTACTGAAAATATTTCGAGCAAAGTTAGAGGTTACATGGGTAGTCACAACAGTACACATAATGAAAGAAGTTGTG